>JAURVB010004096.1:0-115364 GCA_033002965.1 Piper betle
CTTGTTACTGACGTGTTTTTATACTATATGTAGGTAATAATCACGAGTTGGAGGAGCCAGCTTGGACGGAGGAGCAATGAGGTCTTGTACACACACATGTTAGATTTCTGAATGTTTAATTTTGTGTTATTATGTTATTATATTGTGAATGACATGTTCAAATGCATGAGACATGATAGAATGTGAAATGATCAGAGTAGCGCAGCAAAAGTGTGATGGGTTAGGACCCAAAGTTCAGAGAATGATGAATATAATAGATTAGAAGTATGTGTGAATGCTATCGTTGCTATACGTATATATGTTTGAATATACGTTTTTGACAGGGTGGCCCCTAATTGCATTTTTAGGGGAAATTCTGTCCCTTTTATTTTATAATTTTTACTAATTTTGATTGTAATTGTGTTGGTGTGAAGTTTAGGTTGCATGTCGTCCATGTAGTATCATGTTAGGGTTTTATGAATTTATCCATGCATGACAAGTCGTATCTACATCTTAAGACGCCGAGATTGGATCCGTATGAGTTAGGTTCGGGTTAGCCAACCTAACCGGGGCTGGTAACATGCCGGTTCGGTTCACGAGTGTGAACCGGATTTGGGGTGTTACACCCCCGCCCAAATTTCCCCCACCCCCCAGTCACGGCCCCCACCAGCCGTGCTCCCCCCCACCCCCGCCCGCCCCTCTGCAAGGACGAGTGATCGGCAGGTTGGCGGGTGAGTCTCGGGCAGGTCTCCAGGAGGGGGAGGGGCTGTGGGCCGCTAGATCGAAATCTTGCAGCCCACGATGGCAGCGCTGCCCTATATAGGGGGGTGGGCAAAGAGGGAGGGGGATGAGGGGAGGCGGGCTTCGGGGGGATGGCGAGTGGGGTGGTGGGCGGAGGGGAGGGGTGATGGTCATAATCATCTGTGGCCCCCAACCCCCAACAGCGGCCCCCATCCCCTCCACCCACCCTCCCCCTCCGTCCCACTCCCCCCTCGCCCCCTCCCCCTCTGCATGCCCAATCCAGTCGTGGCCAGCCAGAGCTGGATTTGGCTGGTGGGTGGCCAAACAAGACCTCCCACGACCAGACAAGGCCTCCTGCTGCTAGACAAGGCCGCCCGCGACTGACACGGCCGCTTAGTGGCCGTGTTTTTCAAAAAAAAAGAAGAAAGAATTGGGCCTTCCTTATAATCGGACGGCCCAAATCAAATTTTAGTTTTTTTAAAAAAAAGCAACAGATCTAGGCCGTCCTTGTAATTATATGGCCCAGACGTTGATCTCGGTGCAGAAAATTTTTTTGCCCTGGGCTCACCTTTGCGCCCCTATATATATATATATATATATATATATATATATATATAGTGTTAGGCTAGGTTGGGGCGACCGTAGGAAAATTTCTTGCGGTCGCTCTTAATCTGGACCGTTCGATCATGAGGACAGTCCAAATCTGCAAATCTTTAAAAAAAAGGCCTCTTCCTTCTCCCCCACTGCCTCCTCCCCAACCGTCGTTTGCCACCACCTCTGTCCTAATGATCAGACCATTCGTCACACCCACGCCCTTGCCCTCGTCGTCGTGCCCTTGCCCGGGTCGCCACCAAGCCCCCTCGCGACCCCGCCTGCGCCGAGAAAATTAGAACAAATGGGACTTATAGGAGAAGACATTTCAAAAAATAAATGCAAATATGAATTTGGATTAAACATTAAGAATCAAGATTTAATAATAAGAACTGCCAATCTAGAATATACCCCTAGTGACATAGAAGAATTTAATAAACAGATCAAAGAATTAATGTCATTAAAATTAATAAGAAAATCAGTAAGTCCACATAGATCTGTAGCCATCATAGTAAAAAATCATGCCAAAATCACTAAAGGAAAAGCTAGAATAGTATATAATTACAAGAGATTATGAACACCCCGTTTCGGTTCACCCATGAACCGACCCGAAAATGTCACCGGTGACCGAACCGTTCGCTAATCTACTAGATTCGGTTAAGCCGACCCGGATCTGCCCTCGGCGTCTTAAGATGGAGGTGCAAACATGAAATGCATGGGTTCTAACGTGGTCCTACATGCATGCTATGATGTGCAAGCAAAAAGAAGACAATGCAACAAACAAGGAATTCAAATGAAAATTCATTAATTTTTACAAAAAACAGATAGAGTCTCCCCTAAAAGTGCAATAGGGGCCACCCTGTCAACAGTAAGCATCATATATTTATATCAACGAGCATCAAAACATAATCCAAACATTTCATTTTCCATCACATTCTAGTTGTCCTCGCTTCGTAGTTTACCTTGCACATTTTTCACTTTCCATTTCCATTCACATGCAAAATGCTCATAATAGATTCACAGTTATAACATATCAAATTCATCAACACAGTTCAATACATGTCATCATCACTACATACACTCTGCAGGTACATGTGTGCGCGATTTCTATACTGCTCTTTTGCAATCCCGACACCTCTCATTCCTCAAGGTGCTCACCTACATATATAATAGGAAATCGTTAGTAACGAGTGTTACCGGCCCAGAAAATAACTAATATCAATCTAGCACAGGAGAGCTAACTCTCCTATTGAATAGAAATCCATACCTTCCTCATAGAGCACTCATCAGGGCATATATGGGAGCCATCGACCTAGATCAACAGCATCCCGCTTTCTTTCTCATTCTCATACCTTGGTAATTTCTCTATCACTTTTCGCATCAATTTCATTCCTTTCCGCCCTCTACGTCCTCTATATTACTCCTGGCTCTAAGTACAGGGCCTGAGTACTCTCAGGTATGCGCTTTCAATACCCTTTGAAACCACAAGTCTAGACATGCGTTGTATTGCAGTACCCATGAACCTCCACACTTCTCCAGGTTTGAAGAACTCAAAGGTGGAGTTGTCAGGATTCCCTCAGGAATGAAGTGGGCTCTTCCCATCTCTAGAGCCCGCTTTTACCAACACACGCCTTATCTCAAGACGTGGCCGTCGATAATCCTCATACCATCTCTCACTGAAAATGCGAAAACTATATATATATATATATATATATATATATATATATATATAGGTTTGGGTTGGCTAAATGACCCCGAGTTAAGTGGGATCCAATAAAATGATGTTCTTGAATCTAAACGGACCTAGTAGACACTCCACTCTGGTCCTTGCGCTTGGGCGGCAAGCTCATACTCCATACCTACACGACAAACTAAAAGCTAACGCCTGCTCATGATGCAGTCATACATCCTATAGCACGCATACATCCATCACGCATCAATCATAGTCACATCAACCTATGTCAATTCTAGCAAGTCTACTTAGGCTAGTTTGCATTAGATCATGATCATTACTTAGTTTCCCTCATTAGTTTCTAAGCTTCCATTTTTAACACCACTCAATCAAACAATTTCATATTTTATTCTTAATCAAATCTACATTTATAAATATAATGATAACACACAATTCACCAATCCTGGCATGCTATACTAATAATAATCAATTTTAAATAATTAAATAAGAGGTAATTATACCTCGCGTTGTCGGTAATCGGCAACGGTTAGGGTTTCATCGTGCGTCTCGGAGCTCGAATTGGTGCTCGGCAGCATCCGAAGTTCGATTAGGTTCAACTAGGCAAACTTGGCAAAAGATTCAGCGAATTCCAATGAATCTGGTTTTCTGACAGGTTCCAACGGTTTTTTGGCTGATTTCGGTAATTTTCTGGCATCCTCCCAGAGATTTTCCTGCGACCGGCAGGGTAGCAGTAGTACGAGGTACCGTTGGCACCGAGTGGTGATGGTAAGGATGGTAGAGGCAGTGATGATCACCAGCGGCAGCGTCGAGTTCAGCTGGGGCGGTTGGTCGCTCCAATCGAACCCACAATCAGCCTCGACGGCAGTGCTAGGTAGGGGAGAAATGTCGAGGAGGTCGAGGGGGTGGTTGTCGGCATCACGGCAGTGGCAGCGCAGCCCAGATGGCAGCTAATCAAGGGTCGCAGCTCGTGGGGTGATTCCGGCATCGTGGCGGCGAGATGGTGGCCGGGGTTGGTCGGGGCGACACTGTGACGGCATGAGAAGGCGGGGCGGCATTGATAGGCGGCAGTGCGCTGTCGGCGGCGACAACCACAAGGGCGGCGATAGGGTTTTGGAGGTGAGGAAACGTCGGGAGGGAGAAGAAACACCTCGGTGGCAAACTCGAAAATAAGTATTGACTCAATTCCTACTCGAGTCAAAATAATAACTAGTTCGTAATAAATCCTTAAAAAAATCTAGAAAAATAGGGGAAAATCCCATAAAATATAACAAACACAACAACGTCCAAATGACATGCTTTCTAACTAATAACCCACCCAAACCTGCCCCATAACGCATCGTAATGTGTTATTTGACCTAAAACTATTCCTACAATCAAACATATAAAAAGAAAAATACTGCATACTTTCATATGTTCTGATAACTCATTTCTTACCACCTTTTTGATGTTATCATCATATATTCAGGTACAATTAACCCTCATCGCTCACAACTCACAGCTAGCCTCGACTCAACACGTAGTTCATGAAACTGACTTGACTCGAACCAATGGTTGAACCGATTAGTTCACTGTAGTGAAACTCTGACTCGAGTCACGTGTTTTACTGATTAAATGATAACACTTATGATGATGCCTATAATTTACCTCATAAAGATAGTATTTTAAACTTAATACAAAATTATAAAATCTTTAGCAAGTTCAATTTAAAAAGCGGATATAATCAAATAAAAATGAAAGAAGAAGATTGAAAATGGACTGATTTTACTTGCCCTGAAGGATTATATGAATGGAATGTTTTATCTGTTGGTTTAAAAAATGCTCCTGCAATATTTCAAAGATTTATGGATTCACTGTTTAAAAACTATAATTATTGCTTGGTATACATTGATGACATACTTGTTGCTTCAAACGATATAAAAGAACACTTGATACATCTAGAACAAATATTTAAGGTGATAGAAGAAGCAGGTATTGTTATATCCGAAAAGAAAACAAAAATAGGAAAGACATATATAAACTTTCTAGGTTCAAAAATAGGTAATGGTACTATAGAATTACAACCTCATATAGTAACCAAGGCATTAGAATATCCTGATAAAATAAAAAATAAAAAACAATTACAATTTTTTTAGGGGTTATTAAATTATGCTAGAAAATTTATCCCTAATTTGTCAAAATTAGTAAGACCTTTGCATGGAAAACTGGGAAAAAATGGACAAATATATTTTAATCAGGAAGACATCAATTTAGTTCAAGAAATTAAAAGAGAAATAGCTAAAATAAAACCTCTTGAAGTACCCTTAGTAGAAGATTATAAAATAATAGAAATAGACTCTAGTAAGGAAGGATGGGGAGCCATCTTATTAACTAAACCAAATAAGTATGCCTCTAAAACTCTAGAAAAAATATGTTGTTATGCTTCAAGAAACTTCAAAATTTTAAACTGGTCAAGTTTAGATATGGAAATTCAAGGAGTAATAAACTCAATAAATAGTTTCAGATTATATCTAAACAAGCAATTCACTATAAGAACTGACTATGAAAACATTGTCAAATATATAAATAACCAAAATAGCAAAAGATATAATAATAATAGATGCTTAAATTTTCAAAATGCTATTCAAGGAATGGGATATGAAGTTACCTTTGAGCACATAAAAGGGAAAAATAATATGCTTGCTGATATACTTTCCAGACGTCTTACAGGATTACTACAAGTTGCTAAGAAAGCCATAGGGGTATCAGCTTTATTAGCTTTATTACATTAAGGAGAGTAATAGCAGTGGAAGTACTTGTACATATTATCTGTACATATAAATAGTTTTAGTATAAAAGGCGTTGAGTTTGAAAACTCTAAAATTCAGGGTTATGGTTCCTTAAAAACCAAATTAACTAGTAGGAGTTTGAAAACTCTAAAATTCAGGGTTATGGTTCCTTAAAACCAGAGTTTAAATTTCAGGTACTATATGGCATCCTCTTCAAGAAAAACTGCAAGAGAGTATAGGAAGAGTATGGAACCACCCATATCTACTAGTTTATACCCTCCAGTCAAACTCTTCAATTTCGGACAATACCAATTATTTTCATTCAACCATAACAATTTCAATGTTCCTCAATCTCTCAATTTAGATGAAAGCCAACATGTCTTACTGGACAATCTTTGGAATAGTCAAGCCCAGTCTCAAAAGACTAAAGCTCTTTTAGCCTTAAGCCAGTATCTTGTTGTCATACTCAAAAAACCTCTGTCTAAAAACTTTAGCCATTATGTGGTAATTCAAGGATTTCATTGTGGAGTATTTGTAAATTGGTCCTCTGTCAAAAGAGCTATTGAAGGATATAATTGGCCAATTTTCAAAGGATTTTACACATTTGAGGAAGCTTTGGCTTATGCTCGTATTAATTTAGGATATGATTTTTACTACAAGCCAACTTTGTTTTAGAAAGTCAAGTTCATGAAGAAGAAGTAAAAACACTGAGCAGAAAGAATGCTAAACTTACAACAAAATTGACAAGAAAGGAATATGAAGCAGATGAGTTACAGACTCAACTTGATGAAAAGCTAGAAGAATTGAAACAGATGAAGATGGAAATTTTTGAGAGTAATTTAAGGGTAGAAAAATACAGAAAAAAGGGATACCCTATGTAAACAGAAGTTTTCATGTTTACAGGTTAGACTGAAGATGCCTCAATTCACCTGCATCACATTACACCCTCTTTTCGATGTATGTCCAGAAGTGGAGATTATTATTGCGGAAAAGGCAAAGAAATATTTTTATCAAAAGATTATTCAATTACAGAATTTTCTTTTATTATGTCATCTAGGAACACCTTCTCCTACGTTCAAAGGATTAAAAATAATTCAGGAGACTTTTTTCTATTAAGAGAAGCTCGTTGGATTTCTGAAAGCAAATATAATCATGGCTCATTGTACACTAGAAAGAGAAAAGATTATTGAACTATATGATTATGGTATGATAGATTTTATTGTGTTCAATCATCCTGAAGAAATATACTACTTTGGAGAAAAGATTCAGATTGTCATTGAAAATATTACAACTTTAGAAACTATTCAAGCTCAGTTTTATTCCATACCACCAAAGAGTCATTGGTTAACTGAAGAACCCGCTAAGCATAAAATATTTGTCGTACCCATTCAAGAAGCAAGACATCCTATTTCTCCTCCAAGAGATTTGAACTTTATTGATGATATGGAATTTTATTTATTCATAGAAACTAAAGAAAGAAGAAAATTCGAGCCTCTATGGTTTAATTTCAACCGTATGACTGAAGGAAGAACTTTACATATTTGGGCACCAAGCAATTAGAAGATCAGAATTCCTTTCTCTGGCCAAGGAAGGAGAATTGTTCATGAAGATATTATGGAAGGCGACGCTACTCTTTGCAATCCTACAGCTATCCTAGTCATTGATTTTTCTTTAAACACTAGCGAAGAAGATAATGATGACTTATTAAACAAAGATGACGATGATGAGATTCCCGACACCCACCATGACTTTTAGTCCACTCCATCCAGCTTTGGTAAAAGTATTTTGTCCATTAGTGTTGGCTGAAGATAAGATTTAAAGTCCAAATCTCTATAAGAATGGATACATCCATAATATAAATTGTATTGAAAGTTTATTTTGAAGTACGAGTCTATAAAAAGACTTCATATGTTTCACTAATAGCAAGCTCAGAAACTCAGAAGCTAAGAATCTCTGGAGTCTAAAGAGTTTCGAAGCCTAAATCTGAGTATGTAAATATTTGAGTGTTTGAGTGTTTGAGTGTTTAAGTGTTTGAGTGATCTAGTATTTGCCAGTTTGAAGTCATAAGCTCAGATCATGAGATCTGCTATCTACAAGTTTGCTATTTGTAAGTTTGAATCTATATATCAGTGTGCAAGTTTATAAAAAATCTGACGTTATAAGTTTGATGATATTTTTTATGAATTTGATAATAAAGAAATATTAGATCAATTCCATCCTTTGACCTCTGAGTTCAAGGACGCAGGCATTAAGGCAAGTGGTCGTTCAGCCGTTAATATCCATAGAAACATTTCATATAAGGAAAAGGTTTATCTAGTATTTATTTGTTATTAAAATCAAAAAGAATAACCAATCACAGCTTTATTACTCAGCCAATAGATAAAGTCTTATAAGATTAATATTAGTGTGTGCAAGAGTAATATATATATATATATATATATATATATATATATATATATATATATATATAAACCTAGATCTAAGAAACTACTTGAAAAAGAATGGTATCAAAACTCTTGATCTAAAGAACTAATTCAATATTGGGAATATAAACTATCTAGACTTAGAATTATCAGATCACCAAAAAACCTTACTAAAGATAAATAATAATAGTCCTAATTGTAATTTTAGTAATATCTATAAACATGAATTACATGGTGCTAACAGTCAATTAAATAGTTTAATAGGTCTTATTATTAATTTATGAGAAAATTTAAACTATCATCAAACCAAGTTAAATAAAATATTAGAAAATAAATTAAAAGATAGACAAGAAAACCTTGAAGAACTAAAATCTCTAATTACAAATAAAAAACCAAAAAATAAAAATTTAGATTATATTAAGGATCAAAACTCAGCAATATTAGAAAAATTATCCATGTTACAAACAAATTATCTAGAAAACAAATTAAAAATTATAAAAGAAGACTTAGCCCACATAAAATACTTAATTAGTTAATGAGTAGATATAAAAAATAGTATTATATATAAACAAGAAGTAATAAATGCCAAAGAATATACTGATAACGATTTTGCTCGTTTCATAACGTATTTAGGAAATAGTTCATCTGATAAAGTTAACAAACTGAGTTCAATTTCCAAAATAGTCTATTATTACAATTAGCAGAAAAAACGAAGTAAGATAGAAGAAAGGGTAGAATATTTAACAGAAGAGTTAAAAACTTGTCAACCTAGTAGACAAATAGTAGCAAAAAGCAAATTTAAAAATATTGGTAAAATGTCTTTAAACCTTTCACTGGATATAGTAGAACTATAAGTAATCCCAGAGATAATATGTCATCCAAAAAATCTAATGTATCTGAAAAAGATATTAGAATAGGTGGCTATGAGGGACACAAAGTCATTTGTGAAAGGTATAATATAGTCAAATGATCTGATATTTAATTGTTCCAGATTTCTTATGGCAGTATCTTGAGTAAAGGTTTTTACTCTTGCTAGATCTAATCGTAATAACATAATTCTTATTAAACTGGTAAAATTGTAAGGATTATTTCTAAAGACTTTTATTTCATTTATTTGAACCGGGTTTGTTTTCTTTCCTGCCATATTCTAAGCATGCCCTCACGCCCCGTCTGTGTGCCGATGACCTCTGTCACGCCAACGCTCGATGCGCCACCACCATTCCTCCTCGTTGAGCCCACACCCCACATGATGGCGTGGGCGGGGGTCCTAAGGGGGTGGGCACGGCAAGGAGGAACGGCAACGGTGCATCAGAGCATAAGTGTGATGGAGGTCATCAGCAATGCAGACAGGGGCGTGAGGGCATGAGCCCAGTTGAGGGCACAAGTGGCGGCGAGGGAGTATGGCTGCAACGATGGGTGGACAGTAACGAAAGGAGGAGGGGAAGTTTTTAAAAAAAATAGATCTAGGCCGTCAGAGATCGGAGCGCTGTGAAAATTTCATGTAGTGACCCCAAGGCATCTTTTTCCATATATATATATATATATATATATAACCTTACCAACTCATACACACCTTACAAAGCTGGCAAGACTTAAGGAAGAAGATAAAGCAAAGCTTTTCTTGGGAGAAACCCTCCATTTTCTCAAGATTCTGAAGCCTCTATTATAGGAGAGAAAGGCCAACCGACTGAACAGGTTAGAGAAAGCTGGCAACCTGCTAACCTGGTAGTGATGACATGTCTAACTTATCACGTGGCTTGGGTGATGTGGCACATGGTGACTTGTTACAAGGAGACTAGCAAATGGTGACATGGCCCAGGTGTCATGACACATGGTGATAGGGCTAGTGATGTGATGTGACATTGCCGACATAGCTAATGTGGTATTAATTGACGGAGTTGAAAATGGCGTTGGTGGCAATTCGATACTTGGACATTCTAATGTTTTATGTGCTTGTTGTCCACAGCAAAAACACCTACTATTTGATGAAATTTGATGAAATAGGTGAGTTTGGGCAATCTAATGATCCATGACCTTGTTTTCCACAACAAGAGCAACAGGAATGCAAAATAGGCGTTTCCACTAGCTGACAATCCATCAAGATGAAGATGAATCCGCAATAGTAGTTAGAACTTCATCAATATCCCTCTAAGTCATATGAATAGGAGAGTCAGAGGCTTCACATTTAATCATCTGATGTGTTCCATAAAATTCAATGGTATGAGCAATATGGATTGCTTCATCAATAGAGAGGGATGCATTCCTCTCTTTAATTTGCATAAAATGTGAGTAAATACTTGAGACAGCAGTGCTGGCGGTGCTGCTGACTCATGATCTGACTTCTTGGAGTTTGGCATAGCTTTTGTAAAAATAGCTTTATTTACAACTGATAGTTTCAGCAGATAATCAAGAGATATATGAGAACCAAGGAATTTTAAAATAGATAAGAAATTGATAGAAAGGATTGCCTAGATTTTTATCTATCCTTTTAGAGAAGATTTCATATTTTTTATTTATATATGGAGGCAGATAATAAATTTCAGGACTGAAGTCAGAAATCCATTGAAAAAACCAAACAGAAAAATTAGAAAGTTTAGCTAAGGCCATGTGAATGAACCAAGAGTTTTGACCAAAGCTATTTTGGTATAAAAGTACTTTATCGCATGTATTAATATAGTCTCAATAATTATATTTATAAGGGATTTCATGGGGAGGAGTCACATTAGATAATCTTTTAACATCATTAGGATTACCATATTCTTTCATGTTGATCACATTATAAATTATCATTTTACTATAAACAATGCATGATTCAAATTCATTTGCGGACTGAATTTGATGAGTTGTACTTTCTCAACAAAATTTATGTGTAAAGATACAGGAGTAAGTATCCTGTAAAATGAGTTCATAATAGTATCTAGTCTTCCTAAAGACAATAGGGAAATTGCAAAATTGCGTAAGTATAGTAGGAGCGATTTGAACTGGATCCACCCCCGCCCCTGTTCGCAGTTGCCGCCCCATCCTTGCAATCCTCCCACGCGCCCCACCTGCAGCCACGCCCCCTCCCCCCACGGGTGGCTAGCAGTAGCGTGGCGCAAAACACAGAGGGGGGGGGGAGGGGAAATAGAGGAGGGTAATATCATAATAAAAACTTTATTCGATTACGACTCGAGTCAAATTTTTATTACGAAATAAATATTTAAAAAATAAAATAATTTCGTGATAAAAACTTGACTCTATCCCAATTCGAGTCAGTATTACTAATTAAATTTAAAAAATAAAATAAATTTATTTTGTAATAAAAATTTGGTTCTGTCCTGCACGGGACCAAGTCAAGTTTTTATTACAAAATAAATTTTAAAAATAAAATAATTTTGAAATAAAACCTTGACTTTATCCCGTGCGGGATTGAATTAAGTTTTTATTACAAAATTATTTTATTTTTTTTAAAAATTCATTTTGTAAAATTAACTCAAGTAAGGACCATGTCAAGTTTTTATTACAAATTTTTTTTAAATTTATTTCATAATATTGACTCGAATCCCTCACGGTTCCCCCTCGCAGCCACCGCCCGCCACCCACCCTCAAGATCCCCCCACCCGCCTTGCCGCACCCCCCCCCTTCTCCTATTTTTCAACCCCCCCTATTTCTCCCCCCAGTCGTCCCCTCCCCCGACCTTCCCCTCCAGTTGCCCCCAGCCTTCTTGCGGTTGCCCCCTCGTAGCCACCGCCCCCGACCCACCCTCAAGATCCCCCCACCCGCCTTGCCGCACCCCCCCCCCCTTCTCCTATTTTTCAACCCCCCTATTTCTCCCCCCAGTTGCCCCCGCCCTCTTGCGGTTGCCCCCTCATAGCCACCGCCCCCGACCCACCCTCAAGATCCCCCCACCCGCCTCGCCGCACCCCCCCCCTCCCCCGCATTCCCCACCACCTCCCCACCCACCCTTGCGATCCCCCCAACCCCACCCCACCCCCCACGGGAAGCCGGCGGTGAGGTGGCACGGCAAAACAGAGGGGGGGGGGGTGAGAAACAGGGGAGGGTAGTATAGTAATAAAAACTTTACTCGATCACGACTCGAGTCAAGTTTTTATTACGAAAAAAATATTTAAAAAATAAAATAATTTGTAATAAAAACTTGATTAGTCCTGATTCGAGTCAATATTATGAATTAAATTTTTAAAAAAATAAAATAATTTTGTAATAAAAACTTGACCGGTCCCGCACGAGATCGAGTCAAGTTTTTATTACAAAATAAAATTTAAAAAATAAAATAATATTATAATAAAAATTTGACTCTATCCCGATTCGATTTAATATTATGAAATAAATTTTAAAAAAAAGACTCGGTGCAGAGGAGGGGGGGGGGGGGTGAAAAACGGGAAAAAGGGGAGGTGGAGTAAGAATTTTGATTGTGGGCCATCGAATTTGGATCCAGTAGCCCACAATCAAATACGCTGCATTTTGATGCAGCGCAAAGCAAAGTTCCTCTATATATATGTATGTATGTGTATATGTGTGTGTAGTCAAAACTTCGCCCGATCTTTAACTTATAACTTCACAACCATTTTAGTTTAATTACTTAATTAACAACTTATAAACAATATTCAACAGTACTTTTACTATTTAAGGTATAGGCAAACTTGGCCAAACCTTTGGCCCATTTTATTCCAAAAATATCTCATGTAAGAATAAGGATTTTGGATCTAGTACTTCCTACCAAAAGTCCTCTTATTGTGTTCTAAGCCCATATAACCAAAAGCCCAATACACTTCATGTTTGTTATCTTGATCAAACTACTGGAGCACTGCAGAAGATCCAGTAAAATTAGCTTCTACTATACTAACGCATTTTTTTCACTTTCCTGTTGTCTCTAGAAAACCAGATACTATTATGAACTTATTTTACAGGATACCAATTCATGTATTGTTACTCATAAGTTCCGCAGATATAATAAAGCTCCTCAAATACAAATACCCAGACGAATTTGAATCATGCATTGCATATAGCAAAATGATAATTTATAATGTAATAAGTATGAAGGAATATGGTAATCCTAATGCTATTAGAAGACTCTCTAATGTGATCCCTCCTCCTGGTATTCCCTATGAATATAATTATTGGGATTTTATTGATGCAAGGGATAGAGTGTTATTATATCAGAATAATTTTGGTCAACACTTTTTGTTTATCCGTTTGGATTTACCAATTCTTGCTAAATTACCATCCTGGTTTTCTCAATGGATATCAGATTTTGGTTCTGAAATTCATTATCTTCCTTTATATATAAATAAAAAATATGAAACCTTTTCGAAAAGGATAGATAAAAACTTAGGTAATCCTTTCTATCAATTTCTTATCTATTCTAAAATTCCCTAGTTATTATCTTGGAACTTCAGTTTTCACTACCAAGATATATCTGTGTCCTTAATCTGCTCACTAGTACATAAACTATTCATAAATGGTGGGATAGGTTCAATTCTCTCATATCTCTTGATTATCTGCCAAAACCACCAATTGAAAATAAAGCTATTTTTACTAAGTCAGTTTCTCTAATTGAAAAACCTATGCCAACTTCCATGATGTTAGATCACGTGTTAGCGGCACCCCCATCAGTGTTGTCCCCTTCTATTTACTTACAATATTTGCAGGTTAAAAGCAAGAAATTCATCACTTTCTCATAATGATGCCATCTACATTGCCCATACAATGGAATTATATGGCTCACATCAGCTTATTAAAAGTGAAGCCCCTAACTCTACTCTTCATATGAGTCAAAAGGATATTAATAAAGTTCTCACCACTATTGCGGACTCTCCAAGTTCCCCTATATTGGGCGGTTACGCACAATCTGTTGAGACACCACCTGTTTCTCCAGATGTTAGTTGTTTTTGTTGTGGACAGAAAAGACCATATAACGTTTGAATGCCCCGATATAAAGTTGCCATCACCAACGCCTACTACAAGTGCCATGTTAGCCTTGTCTGCTATGTCACTTGTTACATCACCAACCTTGTCACCATGTACCATGTCACCATTTGCCACATCATAAGTTAGACACATCATCATTGCCAAGTCAGCAGGTTGCCAGTCTTCTTTACTAGTTGAGTCGGCTGGCTTTCCCTCTTCTATAAAAGAAGGCTTGGGGGTCTTCACTCCTCAACTGGAACTCCCCTGAGTAAGCTTTGCCTCTCTTTCTTCCAGTTCTTAACTCTTCTAGACCTCTCTTCCAGACAGCTTCTAGACCTCTTCCAAACTTCCTCCAGGCTTCCTTCCATCTCCTTCTTCCAACCCTTCTTCCATCCATCTCCTATCTCAAATTTTTCTCTCTTACATCTTCTACCCTCTTTTCCTCATCGCCTCGACCTATCTGCAAGTACATTCCAGATCTATTGTACAAACTAATGTATAAGTGTATGAGAGTGTAAAATATTACTGTAATTGATTTAAATTAATAAAAGATTTGTCTTTGATTTTTTGAACTAGTTCTTAGTCTTTGGAACAACCCCTCGGCCATAATACACCTGAGGTGGATATTGATATGTCTTTTATATTTCAATACAATTTGATATGATTTGCCTTTCATAATTTAAATACAGTCTGATATACATATACTTAACCCCACTTGGTTGGAAACGACTGTGGTGGTTTGTTTTATGTTATATATTTACTTTTAATATTTGCTTATGTTGTTTATATTTTATGTTTATATTTGTGCTTTATATATACTTTGTTTTCATGTTGTTGTAATAATTTTATGTTGTGTAATTTCTTTGATAAATTATTTATATAAAGTTAGTAATTGTATACTAAAATTAAACTCTTCATAAAGTTAAAATCCCAAAAAATTATATACTTTGCTTATAAGATGTTACTGTTCATAAGTTGCTAATTAAGTAATTTTATATTAAACTAAAATGGTTGTGAAGTTATAAGTTAAAGATCAGGTGAAGTTTCAAGCATTTGAGACTGTTAATGGTATCGAGAGCCTAATTAAGTTAAATCTACTTAGGTAGGTGACAGAGTCCTAGACCTGTTGAGTTGTCAAAAGCTGAGGTAGGCGTGGACACAATGGGATTGGCTTCTCCTAAGAAATTCCTACTTATGAAGAATTTACTTTATGATGGCTTTCTTATCATACATACTTAAGAAAACTCAGGACTCATCCTATTCTAAGATAACTGAACAACTAATGTACAGTAATCTAGAACAAAAACAAAATAAGTGGAATATACCTAAGATAAATCCAACTAAAATAGATATTAAAGGATTATTAGAATTTAAACAATCCTATATAATAAAAATATATGAACAAAGTATAAGCTTAAGAAATATTATTGAATCTATATCATTATTAAGTAATAAAATAATAGAATAATTAAGCCAAGGATATAATTATATACATCTAGGTCTAGTACAAGTTGTTATTAAGCCCTTAACTAGAGAAGGCTTAAATATTTCATTATTAATATGTCTAAAAGATAAAAAAACATAATAAATTTTAAATTTTGTTATTAGATATAATTGAATCTAGCTTATGCACTAGACTAGTATATTTTAATTACTTTCCTGATTATTTTGTTAGCCTCCATGATCCACATATTAAAGAAACATTGTCCTTGAATCTCCAATCTCTCTCTCTCTCTCTCTCTCTCTCTCTCTCTCTCTCTCTCTCTCTATACTCTCTCTCTATATATATATATATATATATATATAGTACTATTTGAATGTCAAGTTCAAAGAGACTGGCCATAGTAACATGTACACAGGCATGAATTTTTTGTACATAGTACACAGGCATGAATTTTTTGTCTTTTCTTTGTTTTCTAACTGTATATAGCATACATACATTTGGGATCAGATGCATGAAAATGGCGAAGTAGCAATGTAGCGTGCATGGAGTTACTCATCAAAATAGAAACAGAATACAGACAGATAACATCATTTTGTATATATTGGAAATTTGGAACCATATCTTTTTTTTTTTGAGAAACTGATAACTTTTGGCTATTTATACTGGCATTGTCTTATAAGCTTTCATCAAAGCTGGAAAGGTTGAAATTGGTTTATCATGCTGAGATGTTACTGCACAAGATGTAAAATTTGTTGGTATTCTTCATGACAATTATTCTGCCCAGACTTTTTTGTGTCGATGTATTCATGGTTTAATTTTAGCCCTTTTAATTGAGCTGATTGTTTATATTAAGTTCTTTTTGCATTTGAGAAAAATATTATTGGGTTCTCCATGATAACTATTTTTCCTAACATTTGTTTGGAGATGTTCACAGTTTGACTCTAACCTATTTAAGCAAACTGATTGATTCAGGCTGTTTACATCTGCACAGTTTACAGATGAAAGTGGGCTAAGGCAGCATGTCTGGCAAACATCTTGGGCTGTCATTACACGTTTTGTTGGTGGAATCATCATGACACATGGAGATAATGCTGGGCTTATGCTTCCTCCAAGGCTTGCTCCCCTTACAGGCAAGGGAGCCTCTTGACGTTTGGTCAATAGTTCAGTTTTCACTTTGTGTGCATTTTATTTTGTCCATATTGATTTGACGATGAACTCTTGATTGCTTTCTATCATAGGTAGTGATAGTACCTATTTGGAAAACTTCTGAAGAAAAGAGTGGAGTGCTTACTGCTGCATCATCTGTAGAGAGGACACTAACGGTTGCAGGTTTAAAAGTCAAAGTTGATGACTCGGAACAAAATACACCTGGGTGGAAGTTTAATTTCTGGGAGATGAAGGTACGCCTCTTGGGGCCGATTGGCATTCTAAGTCCGTTACATGTACTTAGGCAGAGTAATTGGTTCTGTTAGGATTGATTGAGTGAAGTAAACCTTTTGCTCAGTTTTTGCACCAAATAATCAGTAATATTTTGATATTAATTTTGCTTCTTTAGGGTGTCCCTTTGAGGATTGAAATAGGACCTCGTGATGTTTCCAATGGAACAGTTGTCCTATCCAGAAGCGACGTTTCTGGTAAGCAAGGAAGATGTTTGGTATATCTATGGACCCTTCAATTCTGGAATCATTGGTGAAGGAGAAGTTGGATGATATTCAGACTTCTCTGCTGAAAAGGGCCATTGAATTTAGAGACAGGTAGATTTACTTTCATGCCTGATTCTTCTTGGTATTTTTCTGTCAGTTTTGGAACTGCTTCATTTTGTCCTGGCGGAAAAGTTCACTTTCGTCTTTGAGGTACTTTTAGGAACATTGCGGATGTGAGCTCATGCAACGAACTAAAGGTAGTGATTAGGGTTGTTAATTGAGCGAGCCAGCTCGTGAGCATTTAGCGTTCGGCTCGGCTTGACTTGACTCGAAACTCGACATTTAAATGCTCGACTCGAACTCGAATCTTACGAGCCGAGCTTGAGCAAGGTCGTGTTCGACTCGACTCGACTCGACTCGGTTATAACTCGAACTCGACTCGTAGTCTCGAGCTCGAAACTCGACTCGATAAAATAATATAATAATATAGTCTTTATATTATATTATATTATATTTATATATATATATATATATATGCAATATAATAACAAAGAAGCAAGATAGTTGAGATGGTAAGTATTCACCTTGATGACTTCAAGGTTGTGGGTTCAAACCACATTGGCCTCATTTTTTTTAAGTGAAGTACTTTTGACTTTTAATCGAACTGGTTTCGAGCTAGAACGAGCTCAAAAAAACGTTTAAGTATATTCGAGCTCGAATCGAGCTCATAAAAGATATTCGAGTCGAACTCGAGCATGTATGTCCAAAACTGTTCAATCTCGAGTCGAGTTCGAGCGAGTTTCGAACTATTCGAGCCGAGTTCGAACACATGTTGAGCTCGGCTGCTCGCTCGCTCAATTAGCACCCCTAGCAGTGATTGCTGAAGGCAAGAGGTCCTTGGTCAGCCAGGAGCTTAGTTCTTTATACTTTTTATTCGAGTCGAACTCGAGTATGTATGTCCAAACTCGTTCGATCTCGAGTTGAGTTCGAATGAGTTTCGAACTATTCGAGCCGAGTTCGAATACATGTTGAGCTCGGCTCCGCTCACTCAATTAGCACCCCTAGCGAGTGATTGCTGAAGGCAAATGGGCTAGAGGTCCTTGGTCAGCCAGGAGCTTAGTTCTTTATACTTTTTTCGCATAATTATCAGTGCATTATCCATGCCCCTTATACAGGGCATGGTTGCATGAATCGGAATCGGAATCGAGTTTTTGAGGGAGTCGAGAATCGGAATCGGTCTAAATCGGCCAGGAATCGGTTCAGTTGAATCGGTCCAAATTGGTCATATACAAAAATTTGACATACGAATTTACACAAAAAATTTGACATACTGAATTTGCACATCACATAGCAATTTGTTAAAAATTTAACCTACGATTTTGCATAGCACATACACAATTTTGCATAAAAAAATTTGACATACGAATTTGCACATCACATAGCAATTTGTAAAAAATTCGACCTACGATTTTGCAGAGCACATACACAATTTTGACGTATAAATTTGATCATGAATCACAAATCAGCAATGAAAAAATTTGTGAAGCATAGCCAATAATTTGCAGATTTAATTTTTTAAAAAATCCAACTTTACACGAATCGGTCGGCGCCCGATCGCGGCAGTCTCGCGGCCACTGCGCTGTCGGCCGGCCACACGTTGGAGGCGAGGTTGCGAGGGCGGAGGCGACGTCGGCAGCCACGGTCGGAGGCCCGGTCGGAAGAACGGACGGCGGCGCTCTCGCGTTCACAGGACCGATTCGGTCCGGCCACACGTCAGCGGCGACGTTGCGAGGCGGAGGCGAGGTTGCGAGGGCGGAGGCGACGTCGGCAGCCCGGTCGGAGGCCCGATCGGAGGAACGGACGGCGGCGCTCTCGCGTTCACAGGACCGATTCGGTCCGGCCACACGTCGGCGGCGACGTTGCGAGGGCGGAGGCGAGGTCGGCAGCCCGGTCGGAGGCGAGGCCGGAGTCGGGGACGCACGGCGGAGGGCGGAAACGCGGCGGCGGAGGGCGGACGCGCGGCGGAGCGGGTTAAGGTTAGGTTTTTAAAATCAAAATTCCAATTTTACCCATGCTTAAATAATTTAATAAAAATCATACCAAGGGTATTTTAGTAATTTACCGAAAAACCGATTCCTCCCGATTTACCCCGATTCCGAATCGGAGTTAACTCGGCCGGAATCGGGTAAATCGGCCGAGTTGGGCGCCGATTCGGGGCCGACCGATTCGGCCCCAAAATCGGATTGGCACGCTACCGATCCGATTCAAATCGGCCGAGTGGATTCGTGGAACAGTGATACAGGGTATTGTTGGCCACAGTGATGATGAAGAGTTGAAGGTGAAATAAGAGAGTGGAGCTACTATTAGGTGTTTTCCATTTGGACGACCATCTGGACAGAAGTCATGCTTCATGACAGGCTTTCCGGCTGACGAAGTGGCTATATTTGCATAGTCATATTAGTCAAGAAGGAATTTTCTAACATGCGCGTTAATTTTGCAGCTGTTAGTGTCTTGAAGCAACCATCAAAGGTAGACGTGTTTTTAAGTTATTCTTTTAGTAAGAAGCTATCAAAGGTAGACGTGTTTTTAAGTTATTCTTTTTATAAGAAGTTGTTTTATAACTAATAGTTCTGTTGGGTTTATCTCATATCGGTTGTAGATATTGTTAGTGACTTATATATAAATTAATGGGAAAGTCTTATTTCTTAAGTTAATTTTTAAATTAAGAGAAATACGTAATACCTATTACAAATTTTTTTTTATTGTTTAAAATTCTTTTTAAGGGCTCTAAAAGTCCAACAGATTCTTTACCTTTAACGAAATTTTGCTAATTGATAAATAAACTGATAAAGATAATGACATTGGATGGCCTGGACTTCTTTGCTCTCATTCCTGATCCTGAGGTTGAAGCAGCATGGCTTGGTTAGAGTAGCTAATAGGCTAGCTTCCTTTGTTTAGCACCCTTTCTTAAGGCTAGCTTCCTGATTCCTACCCCGGCTTCGGCTTAGTTTAAACAGTAGCCTCAGCTAGATATTTTATTCTTCCTGGGAAAGACAAAATCAGGGCTGCTCAGTTGCTTTGAACTGAGAAGCAGCTACAAGTTCCCCTTACCTTACCATCAAGATGGACATACATGTTTTAACTTGTTTAATGTAAGAATATTTTCTTTTTTGCGATTTAAGTGTGCTAAAAAAATTTCTACTGGATGAATTAGCTAGTTGAAAACGATTGTATAGGAGGTTCCTAGTGCATTTTTCTGCAATCAGTTAGGGAAAGACACTCCCTCAGCTCTTTGTTTTAACTGTAACGAACACAAACAATATCTTGCTAGTGTTAGGGTCCCTCATCATACGATGAATATGAGAATACATGCAACTACATGGAGGATTGTAAAGACATGGATTTATTTGAAGAGGTACGAGGGATTCGAAAAGAATGGTTGAAGATGATGAATATTTAGTGTTGTGGCTCTTCGTATCTACGAGGCTGGTTTTCGTTGTCTATAAATATGTAGTTGTATTGTGAGTAAAATAGAGTAGAGTTGAATTGAAGAGAGTACACAAGTAAGAGTATGTGAAGTTGTGATGTATTTCTAATTGGAGTGTGTTCGTTTTAGAGATGAGTGTTAAGAGATTGTGAGTTGTTTCCAATTAGAGAGTGTGAGGATTTCACAATTGAGTGATTGTGTACTTATTATTGGCATATCAAGAAGTTCAGGGATTTCTTTTTGGGTGTTAAAAACCCAACAAGTGGCATCAGAGCTTTGGTTCATCCGCCTGTGGAGGTTCGTGGAGAAGATTGAACTTCTTATTTGCTTTTGACACAAGATGGCTGAGAAGAGTACAACCAAATTTGTACTTCCTAAATTTGATGGAAGTAATTTTCCTATGTGGAAAGTGAAGATTAATGCTATATTGGTGAAAGATGGTTGTGCTGTTGCTCTTAAAGGCATGGATCAGAAACCAGAAGGTATGACAGATGCACAATTTATTGAAATAGATGAGATTGCTAAGGCTGATATTTTATTGGCCTTGGATGATAAGGTATTATTTAATGTGCATACTATTGATACAACGGCAAAGGCTTTGTGGGATAGTCTTCACAGAATATATGAAGCCAAGTCCTTAGTAAGTAAGATTTTTCTAAGGAGGCAATTGTATAATTTGAAGATGAAGGATGGGACTTCTATTCATGAACACTTAAATGTGTTTAATAGCTTGGTGAATGACTTGTTAGGAACAGGTGCAAAGGTTGATGAGGAAGAACAAGCCACCTTACTTCTCTGTTCAATGCCGGACTCGTGGGATAATTTAATTATGAGTTTGAGCCATGTTTCTGTACTTGACTTAAACTCTGTTACAGCATCACTCTTGTCAGAGGAGTTAAGGAGAAAGTCAGCAATGTCAACTTCATCTTCATGGGAGCAAGCCTTGGTTTCTGAGGAGAGAAAGAGTAAGTTCAAGCGGACAAATAATGAAAGAAAGGTAGTAAGGTGTTTCTATTGTAACAAGGTTGGTCACATAAAAAGGTATTGCTGGAAATTAACAAGGGATATGCAACATGACAAGGAAAAGGACCAAGAACAACAAAATGATGAAGTCAATTCTATTGATAACTCAGTACTTATTACTTCTTGTAATGATAGGTGTTTTCGTAAGACAGATAATTCAAGGTGGATTGTGGATTCTGGAGCATCTTTTCATGCAACATCATGTAGAGAACTCTTCATTACCTATAAATCAGAAAATTTGGGAATTGTGAAGATGGGAAATGGTGATACATCACGTGTTGTTGGCATGGGAGATGTGCATATGGTGACTAGTTTGGGTCACAAATTATTTTTGAAAGATGTGAGATATATTCCAAGCTTGAGAGAAAATATATTGTCTTTGGGTAAGTTGGATGATATTGGCTATAGTTCTCAATTTGTTAGAAGAGTATGGAAGTTATCCAAGGGAGCACTTATCATTGCAAAAGGGGAAAAATATGGTAGTTTGTACAGGACATTTGTTCGATATGTCAAGAGTGGAAGTACTCTTGATGGGTCTCCTAAGCAAGTATGGCGTCGAAGGGTTGATCATACTGAGGTAGAAATGGAATTAGGTAATAAGATTCTTAGTCATGATCATACTTGTGATAGAAGAAAGGTTGATGTCAAGTTGGAAGATGAAAATGAGATATTTTTAGAAGCCCGAGTGGATGGGTTAGTAAAGATGTTTGAAGAGAAGTTGATCCTAAAAGACGAAAAGCAAAGTCATAATCTTTCCCCAAAGAAGGAGAGGAAGATGTGCTAGAGTTTCAATCAGGGGAGATAAAGGTATGGGGCGAGAAGGGGAGATTGGAAGGGTTGTATCTCTTTCGCATGTAACGGTGCTAAAAGCAACCCTAGTGTGTTCCGTATGATTCGGGAGGGGAGAATTGTTAGGGTCCCTCATCATACGATGAATATGAGAATACATGCAACTACATGGAGGATTGTAAAGACATGGATTTATTTGAAGAGGTACGAGGGATTCGAAAAGAATGGTTGAAGATGATGAATATTTAGTGTTGTGGCTCTTCGTATCTACGAGGCTGGTTTTCGTTGTCTATAAATATGTAGTTGTATTGTGAGTAAAATAGAGTAGAGTTGAATTGAAGAGAGTACACAAGTAAGAGTATGTGAAGTTGTGATGTATTTCTAATTGGAGTGTGTTCGTTTTAGAGATGAGTGTTAAGAGATTGTGAGTTGTTTCCAATTAGAGAGTGTGAGGATTTCACAATTGAGTGATTGTGTACTTATTATTGGCATATCAAGAAGTTCAGGGATTTCTTTTTGGGTGTTAAAAAACCCAACAGCTAGGAAATGTCATGTTCGAAAATTCCATTGAAAAAGATAACTTCCGTCTCTCTAATTTTTTTTCCTTCTAATATCCAACAATAATTTGTTATGTAATTGGAAGTATGGAAATCCCAAACTCAATGTGCCTGTTTTTAGAAGATAAAATTCAGAAGCTGGGAATCGATTTCTTCTGGACGTTGTGTTCCCTGGGAAGAGCAGGGATCCGGCAATGCACCTGCCAAAAGCCTTGCTTGCATCATGTAATCCTTGTACTTGCTTGAGCATTGCCCTCCTACCTGTTCCTCAATTTTCTGCCTCATCCAGCTCCGCCGATTGTCCATGCATCCTTCGGCCACAGCCAAGGACCACTCGCCAGTTCTCCAATTGAAGCTGTAGAGTGGCAAAAACCGGTGCCCAAACCTGGCCATGAAGAGGACGGCCTCCACCACAAACTCCATCTCCTCGTCGCTTGTATAGTAGCTGAAGCTGATCCTCGTCCACCCCGGTTTCACCCCATCGTATCCCTGTCAAATACACCAATGTGGATATCATCTACTCTTTAACTGAATGGTTGCAAAAACAAAATCCGGCTAATGAATCGACTCCATCGCAAAATTACAACAAGGCAGCATTACCAATTGGATGGCAGCTCGGATAGCAGCGGCGTGAGGTCGGCCAATGCCGAGCAGCGCATGGCCGTAGGGGCCTGCGCAGGCACAGCCACCTCTGGCCTGGATGCCGAACAAGTCGTTCAGCAACTTGGTCACAAACCTGCAATGCAGGTGCTTCTTCAACTCTACATTTGGATACAGCAGGAAGGAAATGATGGGTTCATGCCGAGAGGCCCAACTATCTCGGCCCAGTATCCTGATTCTGGGCTCGGTGTCAAGTTTCTCCATGGCCCGGTCCATTAGCCAGACCTCCCTCTTCTTTATGAGCTCCTGACCTATGTACTGTTTCACCCGGAAGGCCGTGGCTGCCCGGATCTTCTGCATGATGGCCGGCGTGCCCGCGTCCTCTCTCTCCTCCACGTCCTCGCAATAGACGGTGTCCTTCAAGAAATAACAAGTAGGGTGGTTTGCTTTAGGTATGATTCTTCACTACGTGTCATTTTTATGGGAAGTGGGAACATTAGAACAGAGAGGATGCTACGAATGAAGTTAAAAAATTGGTATGAAAAAAATGCCAAAAACATAAAATTACGTAAGAGATTTGAATAATAAAAAATATAACAATTTTTTTAAGTGATACAATCCGGTCATTCAATGACTATCTTGAAGGAGAATTTATTTTTAAAAGAAATTAGATCATTATAACGTATCTCATTATTCAACGATAACCATCCGGTCAGTTTATGACATGTTGTCCAGATTTTGTTAAGTTGTTGAACGTACCTCTTCTTGGAATCCATTAACGTAGAGGACGGTGCCCCCGCCACTGGTGGAAGGGGGGCTCCTCTCAGTCGGTATAGGTTCTCACTCATCAGCAGCACACCCGAGCTCCCTGGTCCGCCCAAAAACTTGTGGGGGCTCAAAAACACGGCATCGTAGCCGTCCGATCTCCCCGATCGCATCTCGATGTCCACGTGGGGTCCACTGCAGGCAAAATCGAAGCACGCATGGGCCCCATGGTCGTGCAGGAGCCGGGCCAGGGCCCGAGTGTCTGCGTGTAGGCCCGTCACATTGCTGCAAGCCGAGAAGGAGCCCAATTTGGGCCGGCCCAGGAACTCGGGGCGTCGCAAGGCCCATTGAAGGTTGTCGATGTCGATTTGGCCCATCCCGTCGAGCCCAATTTCGACGACCTGGGCCAGGCTTTGGCGCCAGGAGAGGAGGTTGGAGTGGTGCTCAAATGGGCCCGTGAACACGACCCATCTCTCGGTGGGGACCAAAGAGCCGATGACCGTCGATCTTAGGATGGAGGGTATCGCAAGGCCCATCACTTCTTGTAGACGCTTGATTGCTTGGGTTGACCCCGCCCCACAAAATATGAGGACGTCCTTGGGCCCACCGCCCATGCAAGCCTTGACGTAGGATGAGGCTTGTTGCATGAGCTTCGTGGTGTGAAGGCCTACGTGACTGTCAAATGTGTGGGTGTTTCCTGTACACCAGAAAAATAGAAAATACCATATACAAGGTTATATATTGTGCACTTCATACTCTAAAAACTAAGCATTTGTATTAGAATTTGAATGTTAATTTTATGAGATGAGGATTACTTTATATAGAATTTATCTATTCACGTAATAATACAATAAGATTCTTGATAACTTCATGCTCTAATCCATAGGAGAAGGGTTAAGATGGGTAATTATGAACAGATGGAGCAAAAGAGTATTTACTATTTACCGTAGAAAGGGAGCAGCTCCTTCTGTAAAAAGTCCTCGACACACCGGAGGAACCTGCCGGTGGCCGTGTGGTCGGAGTAGGTGATCCGACGACGCCCAAAAGGGGAATCGAATTCAGCCTCGTCTCCGATTATCTGCGACCTGAGCCAACCCAGCTTGTCGATGTCCGAACAAGGCCCATTTCCAAAGAGATCAAATGGGCAACACTCTTCTACTATTTCCTCATCAGACCTGACCCCTTTCTCATTATTTGAGCCGGATTCTAGTGTTGTGGTCGCCGGAAGGGGCAGATACATGTGAGGCTTCAAGGTCTGCAGAGGAGGAGCGACTCGAAACGACATGGCGAAGGACAATGGAGAAAAAGAAACCCAGGCAATATGTATTTGTATATGGCGAGGATATGCTAACATGACGTGTTCAAACGAAGGATGTGCTTGAATATTGAAATTAACAAGTCTGGTGGCATCACATAACTCACAAGCAGTGGACTTTTAACAGCCCAGCCCAACGGATGCGTCCTCTTGTTCAACTGGTAACGCGTAGCTAAAAAACCACCAGCGAGTTTCAGACGACAGGTTTGTTTCGGTGAAAACAGGCGTCCATAACATCACACACGGATTTTGGTTTCTTCGAAATATAACTAAGCTAGTGCAAACCACATGCTATACTGTATGCGCACATTACATTTTACTAATTTGGTTTTAATGATCGGGTAGGAATGTTTTGTCCATTAATTTATATGGTTAGTCTTAGGGGATAAGATATGCTTTTCTGTTGGCCAGAAGACGTTTATCTGAGATATACTTAGCACGCAACTATTATCCCATCAAATACAAAACTAAGGCCCACCCATAAGGAGGCAAAGGAGCAACGTGCCTTAGAAAGAACCGATATCTCCAGGGGTAGGTGATTCCGATGCAGCCACCAATGTAAAAGTCCCTTCCAGATATAACTCAAAATTCCTAAACTATTGTCAACATCCACGAAATGAACGAAAAAGGGGTCACAAAATTACCGAAAAGAGGTACACCGGAGGAGATTTGGTTAGACTAGAAACCGCTGCAGCAGATCTTGATGACTTCTCGCAAATGATACAAGAGAATACGCGGAGTTTATTTCAAATAAACAAGGGAAGGCCAAATGCAAAGCACAGTATTCTCTGCAATCTTATTTGGCTGCTATTGAAGAAATTATTGGTTTGTTGCAGTACATGAGCACAGGCCTGTTAATGTCAATTCAGCTCCAGCACTTGTAACTGGGCGATGAAATTGCTGAATCATTATTATTGCAGCTTCCAGAGGGGTGAGCCTTGTAACGAGGCAATGGGTCTCACCTCATATTTGTGAGAGATTGAGAGCGGGGTGTCCTTCGAAACGGGTCTCTCTTCTGACCATAGCTCCATGTTGAGTGTACCAGTTCCCCAGTGTATCAGGCACTTCTTAACTTCGTTCACATCGAACGTGTTAACAAGAATTAGGCCTGAACATTTATCAACGAGCATCCATTCCCCTGACCAATGAAGAGGAAAATAATTTGATGACAACGAGAAAAGATGGTCATTTTATTTTCGCTGAGGAAAGATTTTGGAATGTTTTTTAATTAAAACTGTAGGTTGAAAGAAACGGTACCCTTAGGTCGAAGATCCCCTTCAAGAACTTGTTCCCCAGATTCCGGCCAAAACTCTTGCTTGACTCCATCAACTGAGATAAATGCAACAAAAACTTCCATAGGATGCAAGAGTGTAAATGTTGGATGAACACGCAAACAAACCAACCTGCAAGTCAGGAGTTATATCACTAGCCTTTAGAAAGTAGCATTTGAAAAGTAAAGTAATTGATCATAGAGGTTTATAAAACCCATATTTCTTTGTTTTAAAATGCCAAAGTAACAAGTTAACAGAATACTCTGAGAGACCTTGAAAAACCTCCAGAACCAGCACCTACATTCCTAGCAATGATACGAGATGCAACACACAAAGCCTTTGGATCATCCTTCAGAATACTAATAATGCGTTCAAGAACTAATCCACCACCGATATCACCTTCCAGAATAAGTGATTCTCCCTCTCCCGTCTGTTCAAGATTTCTCCTACATTTACAAAAACAGGTTCACAAAAGAATACAAAGAGGATTACCAACTTTACATTAGCAAGAAATTAAAGAACACGCTTAATTGTAGTTGCATTAACTCAGTCAAAGTCTCAAGCTTTTTACATAATACGAAATTCAACCTATTCAATTTAAATTTTCCATCAGCAGTGATGAATGAACTGTGAATAATTCTACAGATTTAATAACAATCAACTCACTTTGCCACTATGTACTCTTCTGTGCATCCAGCAGAACGATATTCAACCCCACTGTACTCTTCATAGCCATCAATTTCAACTCTGCTCTGAAGCCACTGAGACCCTGATGCAAAGATCTTGCTCTTTGGTTAAAAACTTTTGATAAACACATTGTATAAATAAGAGTTAGATGCAAATCGTGTTGGCAGTCTAGTGAAAGCAAAGCAAGATGAAAGAATAACCTAAGGCTGCTAAACAAGCAAGCGAGCCGAGCTCAACTTGTATTCGAACTCAGCTTGAGATCAAACGAGTTTTAAACATGCATGCTCGAACTCGACTCGAATATTTTTATGTTGTTCGAGCTCAACTCGAGCTCGAATACACATAAACTATTTAATTTTGGCGAGCTCAAACCCAACTCGTTATTGAGCTCGAAACCGGCTCGATTATAAAATAGAAAGTAGCTCACTAAAAAAATAAAGTCAACATGGATTGAACGTACAACCTCCAAGCCTTCAACTTGAATACTTACCATCAAAACTATCTCACTACTTTAATATTATATTGTATATAAATAAATATAACTAATTATAATTAAACTTATTAATACATATATATATAATATAATATGTATATATAATATAAAAACTATATTATTATATTTTTTTTATTGAGTTGAGTTCGAGTCGAGCTATGAGTCGATTTCGAATCGAATTCGATTTATAACCGAATCGAGTCGAGTCGAACACTGCCTTGTTCAAACTCGGCTCGAAGGATTCGAGTTAGAGTCAAATTTGAGCTCGAGCATTTAAATGTCAAGTTTCGAGTTTAGTCAAACCGAGCCAAACGTCAAATACTCACGAGCTAGCTCACTCGATTAGCAGCCCTAGAATAACCCAACAGCGTAAGGTAAAGGCTAGCATTTTTAAGTGTCAAGAGAATGTGAACTAGAAAAATTTTGTGGCCATTACCGGTGGGTAGATGAAACATTGAGATTATTCTTCCACCAATCCATGGCACAACTTTTAGTGCCCAATCTCCATTCTTGAGCTCAACAGGAGTCTTCGAAAGTTCTATTCCCCTTTGTCCTAGAAGCTCTTCCAAGTCTGGAATCTTTATGGCATTTTCTGAATCATATAGGATACAAGAAGGTTGTATTTCTTATGATCTCATAGTATAAAAAAGATTATAAAAAACATTTTAAAAGTCACAATAACATGGATGATACTTCTATGTAATACAGCACAAGACAAATATGTGGAGATATCAGCTGTGGTAATGAGGGAAGCCAACTAGATAGAACTATAAACCCTAAACCATATACCAAACAAGAATGTGGTAATGCCTGAAGCCAAAATACTATATGATAATGTGTACCTAGACGAACTTTGTACTGATTTTTGCTTTCACTTATCAAGTTTGAGACCTCAGCATCTGAAGGCAGCCTAATTTGCAGTTCATCTCCATCAATACCAGTTGCCACAACCTTCAAGAGAAGTCAATAGGAAAAATATTAATCAACATAAAGTATAAAATCTATCTACCAACAATTTCCTATGAGTTATATATACATTACTTTGGCACCATCACCCAACAATAAATGTGCACATAAGCAGCGTTTTGGTCGTATCCAATTCCCTTCTGTTTTGGAAACCCTCACAGTGACAACAGAAGATCCAAGCACAGCTGTATAATAGGTCAACAGATAGCCACCTTGATTGAAGTCATATCCATCACCGTCGTCCTCAAAAAGTACCCCTTCTGCTCTACCTTTAAGAGGAAAACAAGGCCAAGTTGTTTCAATGAAATAAAATTTAGCTTAATAGATTAGCATATAAACTTAAGAATAGTTGTCTCATACTAAGAATAGAAACTCCACCAATGCTTCTGCATTGTCGGGCCCTAGCCCGGATAAAGGAGGAGGGTTAGTAACAGGAAGGGCATCCAGCTATCAAAAATTTTGTCATTAATAATTACCTAGATCCTAGTTTAGGGTCCATACCCCCGACACCTTTTGGGGAAGCAGGTGGATGAAGGCAAAGATGACGACGACTAAAAGAAAATACAGAGGTGCTTTAAGCCAATAGAAAACCTAAAATAACCTTTATTAATATAAGTTTCCCAAGCATGATAGCAGATGGGGTCTCACTATAAGGTCATAATAAGTCTCTAAGATTGTAGCGGGCCATAAGTCCTTTTTTAAAATTCGAATTCAATTTTAGTACTTAGCAACTCCACAGAAGAACAACAACTATTATAAAAAATAGTTCCCAACCCAAAGAAGTATAGTAAATTTTTAACAGCAATTTCACTAAATAGATAAAATTATTTGAAAGACAACAAATCAAAAAATTGCAGTGGTCTTGCATATTACCATTTTCATCTAGGGCAATGATTAGAATCAAGTCATCAGTTAGTGTTGCTTCACCAACATGTTGAAGAGGAGGCCCCACAGGAATAATTGATCCACCTTGCAGGTAAAGAGTGGGTAAATCCTGGATCAATTAACATTATCAGTTACTTTTTAAGAAATACCAAAATATCATGTAGCCGCTAAATGTAGCCATCAAATAGAAATTCATACAGGATGTGGATCGCCAAAGTCAAACCGCATCCATAATCCTCGAGGAAGCAGTGGTTGATCTGATCCTTTATCACGAGAAGTGCTGATACAGAAATCTATGATTTTTGTTAGTAACTTAATTGAAATCTTATTGTCATCTCAAAGATGGATTTACTTCATAACAGCACCAATATACACTTGAGCAGTACCTTGCACAGACTAAAAGTGGGCCTAACAGGAAGGAATTTTCAGTTGTCCTCAAACTAAGGTCTTTTGGATCTGCGCAACATATTCCTCCATTAATATTTGCTAATCAACTCTCCAAGTCGACTATGAAAATTCTATGTATGGGAACCAAGTTCTATGGGTTGATGACAAACCAGCGAAAAATATAGGAGAAGCGACAAGAGTCCCTCTTGTATGAGCCATATAGAAAAGTGTATAGATATGTGGTAAAAGCCGATATCTTCTCAATAATGCCAGACGACATACTTCTTCACACTGAAACAACAGCAATTAATGTTTTCTTTTAGAATTTATATATATATATATATATATATATATAAGAAACTATTAGTTACAAAAAAGATTACATAAATATCATTAGACATGCAGTAGACAATAAAAAAGTCAACTTCCTAAACAAACTGATTACATAATTGACAAGCAACAAACCGTGACTGCTTTTGTGTATCAATACTCATATTTAGCAAGCGTTTATCAGCAGAGAGTGGTAAGCTGAAGCAGAATTTCATCCCATTTGGTGGTCAGTATCTAACCTCTTTTCCAAATGACCATGGCTCATGATCAGCAGTACCACTTTCAGAATGTCCTCGGCAGAAAGGAAACATTGCGCCAAACCCCATCCATGTTCCAAATAATTTTGGTGTTGCATTTCCAGCAAAACCACCAATATCAGGACCTGATAGTGGCTGGCCACTGAGACCCTGACCGCCAAAAGCACACACATCGTAGAAGACAAAACCAAGATGTATCAGCAAAAAATTGTTTATCAGTCCAATATTGTAAATAAAAGGGAAATTAGATTCAAGTTATAGGATGCTCTTTCACGGTTATAAACATAAAAAAAGTGAATCAACAACAGCCCTAAACACCATAGAGACAGAATAACAAACTTACCAGCTGAAGCACCATTGATATGCTGATATGGAGATGCTCCCAGTTTGAAAGATTATCGCCAGTCCAGGTTGCAGCATACCTTTGGCTACCAAGAAACCCAGCTCTTGTGAGCACAAATGGTCGCTTATTTTCTGTTGCCATTTTTATTCCTTCATATGTTGACCTGGCCATCAGCATGCCATAAACCTAACATGCAGATAAGAATTAGAAAATAATACATGACTAATAAAGAATGCCGACTAAAATAATCCAATACAAGCATATCTAATTTCATGAGTGTTAAAAGAAAAAAATTCCCAAATTTTTTGCAGGAAGTACATTATGGTAATGTGAATGATCCTGTTGACCCCCAAGTTCAGCGTCACCCTTGTGGATATTACTCTCAGGCATTGTTTTTGTCACAGACTAGAGAAAGGAATGAAACAAACGTTAATAACAAAAAATTGTTGAAAAGACCATTTGTCAATTACCAAAGTGCAGGTGAAGGCACCTTAAATACCGCCGGTTCATTCATGTCATTCCATATGCCATCAACACCATTAGCAACAAAATCCTTTACTAGCTGAGCCCACCATAAGCGGGCCTTGTGTTGCGTAAAATCCGGAAAAACACAAGGCCCAGGCCATACCTTACCTACATAATGGTTGAACCATGACAGGTAATAAATGACATAAAAACACAAATACAAGATATGAAGAGACAGGAAGAGAGATACGCCTTTTGAACTAGTAATTCATACCAACATAAGGTTTTCCATCAGATTTGTGAATCCATAAATCGTTTTCTGTGCCACTATCATATACAAAGTAATTATCTTCATATTTAATTCCAGGATCTAACATCCAAATTGCCTTGAAGCCATCATTATGTAGGTCATCTACCAAGGATTTAGGATCCGGAAATCGATTCTGAAGGCATCAAGTGTTATTAGTAAACAGATATTCATACATAAACTACTCAGATAGGCAAAAATGCAACAGAATTAACAACATGACAATGGTGTGTCTATCAATGTATGATATCCCTACTGAAGAAGTGATGCGGACATACACAAAAATAGCTAGCCATGTCAGGATACTAATATTTTTTTATTTTAGATTAGATACCCAAATTGACATTTTTAGAATCAAATATTTGTTTATTCAAGATAGATGCTTCAAAATTCCATGTAAATATCAAAATTGCAATTATTGCAGAAAATAAATAATAAAAGATTGTCGTTTAATAAACCAAGAAAATCAGGGTATAAATCAACTTAAACAATCTCTGAGATAAATTCATTTCACCTCCCTTAAACATCTTTTTTGATAAGGAAAAACTTGATTCCAAAAACTATTATCCCAATTGTAAAGTATTTAAGAGAATTTCTGTAAGCGCTTATGTAACTACCTAGAAATAGTTAGCATATTTTTCCACAGATACATCTTCAGAATCTCAGTCGATATTTTCTGAATTAAGGAATGCAACCAAAATGCAGCCTTCTAAAGTTATAAGTCAAAACTCTGTAATTAAGCAATCCAGGTTTCACTGTCTACCAGAACCTAGCTGACACTTATTACGGATGGTTAGAAAATCATATACTTTGTCAAAAGTAAAGCACCGAAATCCATCCATGTAGTCGATGTCCATCCATATAACATCACAAGGAATTTTCTTCTCTCGGAAAGTTTCAGCAATCTGCATCAATGAATGAAGTTAAAATTTGGGTCACAAGACAAATGTCCTCTAATAAAACATTGCCAGCAGGCATATGAAAATCAAACAATCAAAATCCTTGGCATACCATTTTGAAAACAGTTCTGTAGCTTCCTTCCAATTTATAAATTTTAAAAGTCCCCCACCAACAACACCCCCTCCACCCCCCCCCCCACCCCCGAAAAAAAATAATAAAACACAACAAACAAACGCACGCTAGATAGAAAAAGAAAAACAAGAAGCATTCACCTCCCGAACTTTCGCTTCTGAATCATAGCTCCAACGACATTGATGATATCCGAGAGACCATTTAGGAGGCATAAAAACAGTTCCTAAATTGAGAAAAAGATAATCAGATGCGTGAGAGATAGAGACATAGAATGTCTAAGGGGAAAACTAATGTAAACCTGCTTAAAAGAGATGCAACTAGATTTATAATAATAATTTTAGTCAGATGAACGGAAGAGGGGTGGGAAACAAATGTACAACGAGTAGATACTACAAAATACAAAGAAGGTAAAATGGTAAAGTGTGACAATTCTAGTGGGAAGGCCTCACTCAAATCCACTCTGGATCAACTAATTAGTTACGTAAGACTGCCCAAACAGTCAACTCTCCCTCTAAAGAAGTAAGACACAATATTGAGGAACATGGATGTGAAAGACGTCAACCCATATATGTATGTGCTCAAAGGAACCAAAATGTCATTTCACCAAAAGGCATATCATAAAAATGAAAAAGCTTAGCAACAACCTCTAAATCGCAATGTAAAAATATTTGAGATGATTCACGTTGCATCAGAAACAAGCACAACCAAAAATTTTATTTAAAGTTTTCATCAATATCTACCATTTTGCAATTTAAATAAAAAATGCATAACCATTATGAAAATGTGGAAACATATCTAGCAATGACGCATAAATGCTGAGGAGATATCATACACTTCAGCGAAAATGAAGTGAGATGAACTAACCAATGGCATGTGAAAGGGAAACCAGGACAGCAGATGGTGTGCTAAACGGTCCAAAGCTAACAACAGGATACACGGCAGGAGCAACAATCTTAACTGTTGAGTCCATCCTCAGGTCAATCTGTAAAACAAATTTGGAACAATGCAAAATATTTAAACCCGAGATTTTAAACATATAATCATTTGCACAATCACCAGCCATTCCCATTGCCCACACCACGTGCTTTTCATAGTGTTATAGAGAGATGTGTTCCCTTTACTGATCTAATTGTTTCCATTATAAGCCGCTCTTCTTTCGTATTTTCCAAAAAAAAAAAGAAGTAGAAAAAAGCATAGAAGGGATTTGACCTCACAACGGCGTGTGGTGTCAGCAAGGAACCCTATTGCCTCACCATTTTGAAGCACAGCCAAGACCCATGGATGTGATTGGTATAAAGATGTGGTACCTGAACCATAACCCCAGGCATCTGTATTCCATGTAAATATCTGCAAAATAAAAGCAAGGATCATGGTCATAACCATCAATTTACAAATCCCAATATGGTGGTAGAACAACTTACTCTTTTTCCTGTTCGCTCAAGGTCACCACTAACTTCTCCAGTACCATACAAAGAGGTTTCCCTGGGAAGCTAATTAAAAGACACACTTAAAAGCTGAAAAGATAAATGCATTAATTTATTCTTCTTTCAAAGCAAAAGGTCCAAAAAGAAAGATTCTAAGCAAAACCTGAATAGTAACAATCTGCTGCCCATGTAAACATTCAAAAGTTGGAATATATTTTGGCTTTTCATGCCCCATGATGGGTGTATCTCTTATTTTAGGGTCCACAAAAGACAAGCTTGGAAACGCTATACTCCTGTCATTCCCACAGCAATCAAAACGGAATACGCCCTTCTCAAGAATGGGTTGGTAAACCATTTGGCCGGAGGTTGGATCATCGGTAACTTTTTCCAGCTCATTTTCAGCCATTTTGGAGACCAAATGTAAGGATTTTGTGTGGTTAACACACCTCTGGCTTCTGCATGCGAAAATGTGTATTAGGAAAATTCTCCCTGTCAGATGTCCTGTAGTTTACAGTTAGGAATTAGGAATAATACACAACTAGTCCAGAAGCAGATGAGTGAGTCAGAAGATGCACTCAAAAAGCTATAAGTGGGATAATCAAAGACAATTGCCTCAGATCAAATCGCTCTTAGTTTCAATCAATGATCAATAAGATGATCATGGGGATTCTTAATGTCACATTATTGTAAGGTTATCAAATCCATAGACCTGTGTAGTAAGAAGTTTGTCTCCATTTATTTAGATGTCTTGCAGTGTAGAGCTAACTGTTAGAAATAGTTTATGGCATTAGCATCTTGTTAAGAATGGGATAACTGTACAAGCTCCACACACCAAACACAAAAAAGCCATGACAAGAGACACTTGCCAAGTTCCAAGCAGTGATCAATAAGATAAGCATGGACGTTCTTACTTAACTATTATTACAATTCGAAATTAGAAATAATGTATAGCATCCTGCCCCAAAGCAGAAAAATGACATTTGGGCAAAATTTGCTAGGATCAAAAGGTGATCATGAATATTTATATTATCACATTATTTATCTCATATCAATGCAAATTCTACACTATCCAGTAAGAAGTTTGTCTCTTGGCAGATGTTCTATTGTTCAAAAACTAGCCTTTTAACTTTAGTTTAGTATACAATTAGCCAACAGACATAGTCAACAGCATTCTGTCAAGAAGTAAATTCATTTATTAGTTCCAAATTCCAAGCACTTCAGAGCTATATAAATTGAATTTAGCACATACAATTGCAGACAACCAACCACTTGAACCTGCATCCGATGATCAATAAGACGAGCAAGGACATTCTTAGTTCAACATTATTACAGTTAAGAATTATGAATATTCATAGGATCTGATTAAGAAGTACAAAAAATGAGTAATAAGACGCACAAAAAAGCCACAAGTGGGATAATCAAAGACAATTGTCTGGGGTGAATCACTTCAATTTTTAATCAATAATTAATAAGATGATCATGAACATTACTGTTCCCACGTTATTATATTGGTATTAAATTCCATCTAGTTATAAGTTTGTCTCCATTCAGAAGCCCTGCAGCTTACAGGTAGCAAAATTACACAGCACATTTTCAAGAAGCATATTTTAATATATGAGCCCCAAATATCAAACTCTCCAAAACTATAATCGTAGATTAGGGGTGAGAATAATATGGTGAAAACCAAAACTAAACCGGATTATCAATTAGGTATGGTTCCAACTAATTTGGTTCAATTTTTGATAGGGCTGGAAGCAAGCCGGAACTGAAATGAACCAAAATAACCAAAGTTTTAGAAATATTATAAAATCTATATTTTATGTTAATTATCACGAATTATAATTATTTTTATGCTCAACTTTTATTTGTTTAATAGCATATATAGAATATTAAATGATTGTGTTCACTAAAATAATGATATAATTTCATTAAATAATAAAAAAATATACATCTTAACTTTAAAAAATTAAAAAAATGTCTGGTGCCTTTTTTAAAAAAAAAAGTGGTCGGTTGTTGCCAAATTGAGTCGCTACCGCAAGCGGGACCTGGCCTTCCCTGGCTTGGGGACAACCAGGTTCAGCCCACGGCAGTCGGACCTGGCCAACTATAACCAAATCTGGCCACACCTTAAAAAAAAAAGGTAGCTAGAACTTGGCCGCCGACGAAAGAGGGGGGTGGAGGGGTCGTTTGATTATTTTTTTATTTTTTTCATCAAATCCGAATCGTCCTTATGATCAAACGGCTCAAATCAAAGTTGGGGGCAGAGAACTCTCTCTAACCCTGGCTAAGATAAACTTTTTTGTATATATATATATATATGAGTCTTCCATTATTGTAAAAGGAGTTTTTAATGAATGAAAATCGTGAAGCTTTGGTGGGTTCCAAGTTTTATCTCCTAACCTCCCAAATTCTTTGTGAATGGTCAATTCTATCTCCTTCTCCAATCTCTCCCAATTTGTTGGATTTCTCCTCCTTCCTATCCTCTTTTCTATCCTCACTTATCTGATTCTATTCTCCTCGTAACTCTTGTTTCCCTTGCCATCATTCATGTTTATCATTTATAAGTTAGTTGTAATTATCTCAGTTATTATGGGTAATTGTAACCGACTTTCTATTCAGTTACAATACGGATGTATAGACTGGGGAAACAATATTGAATGCTAATCAAGAAATGGAATAGCAAAGTCTTATCCTCTACCCCTTGTTCTTGATCTTCCCTTAATGCTTCAATCTCGGATTTTCGTCACCCTTTACCCTATATTTTGTCATATTTTCCCCCCTTTCATCCGTCTAGTTATCAATATGAAATCAGATCATATCAATTGGTATCAGAGCTGTCACGATCCAAAATCATAGCTGCCTTGGAAAAAGTGTCTGTTGGATTTATAATCTGCTGTGGATTTGATGTTGGATCAATTACAAAGATGGCGAAGGCTTGTCGAGCAAGCTATGCAGCTGACTTGTTGAAGCAAATGTCCAAAGCAGCATTGATGAGTTATAGTGTTTAGAACTCAAAATATCATCGCACTTTGATCAGCAATCTAAGGATTTGGCGATGAATATCTTGCCACAAACGTCTACTTTCATTAGCAGAAAACAACAATATCAGCAAAACAAAAAGAAAGTCACAATCAAGTCTATTCTTGCATAACTTCTGTGAGAAGAATCCATGACAGAAGGTGAACCATTCATAGGCCTTTCAAGAGTTTTGTTTGTCAATATGTCACACTGTCAGGTTCCAGGGTACATTATCAATTCAATTTTTTACTTAATTGATATCAAGGTGGCAGACAATATGCATCAAAAGTTCAATTCTTTCTGAAGTTGAAGTTTGCTTGATGTATGATAATTAATGTCTCAATGGGGAGGTTTCATGTATATGCGGTATGATAAAATGATATGGTGTTGAGATCCTTGTGGAATTTGCTAAGAGTTCACCTTGGGCAAATCATATTGGCTGGGCACCCTCTACAGCTGAACAAAAATGGAACATGGCTTAAATAGAACTTGGTTGAATCCCATTATTTTAGTTGCATGTATGGTACTGGCTGTTTGTAAATGCAGAGGTTAATAACAAAAGTATCATGTATATGGATGGTAAAATAAAAGTAGGATCTGATGAGCTAGCATTGAATATTTCTTTACTATTTGACATGGCTATCACTAGAAAGGAAGATGGATATATAAGGTTAAAATTTACAGGCATGCATGACTCTTGAGAAAGCTAAAGCAGGTTTATCATCTTCAAAGAGTTTGCAAAGACAATAGGCCCAATCCATGATGATGATAGAAGCTTAATGAGACGCTGGATATGCACACTGCACCAAGACTGGCTTTTTCACTAGTTGAATTCGAATCCATGCAAGCTAGTTTGGGCTATTGTGCAAATTTATCAAGGATTGTCGTTTTTTCCTACCCTTGAGGACAATGTTTTCTTAACTAGGCGGATTGTTACGTGCACAACCTCTATATTCGAATACCCATGTTGTTGTTGTGTGGAAATACTTGTACAATTAGGATAGAGATAAGAAGTAGGTAGTCAGATGTAGTTTCTTTCTGTGTTTTGTGTAACTGATGTGACAATATATAATCTTGCAGATTTGGATTAATGGATATAGATTTAGATTCCAAGACTATTGTCTCTTCTTCCTAAAAGTCCTCGGACGTTCTCCCTTATCCCCCCAATGTTGGGTTTTCTTCCATTTCTTACCTTAATTTCTTCTCATTTCTTCCCCATTTCGTCTTTCAAATTTATGATATGAAATTAGTTCATATCACATCCTACTCAGGCATCACAACCAAATATAAAGGTTTACTAATTAAAAATCGTAGAGCAGAAATTTACAATTAGTGGTTATGCATATGTCCATAACAACTAGTGAAGAAATGCTAGGGTCGAAGATATGATCCCTAGAGGCCCAGCTGGCTATTAATCACAAACAAATGAGCAAGATCAAAAATGCTGATTCCAACCAGTAAACAAACATGTACAAAACAGTAATTGAAACAAGGAAGAGGACGAAAGATCAAATAGAATAAATACATCTTAAGGACATAGTATATAAGCTACAAATAAAAACACTACAAAGCTATAACCAGGATATATATCACAAACAAATGCGATCATCCGCTCCATGTTCCAACCAGTGATCAAATAAAATGATCATAAGACAGTTCTCCATTCAACAGTACTACTTTGGCATCAAATCCAAACATACAGGTGCATAAATGAAAATCGATGACAAAAACAGTGAGCTAGAGGCAACTACTCTCTAAAAGCTAAGCTGGCTTCTGATCATGTTGGCATATGCTCATATAGGGCATGCCCATTCAAATCTTAGTGCTTTGGTAATTAATATCATAGACAATCCCATATTGTACTTAGATAAAATGTAACCAAGAGCCCTATTTCTGTCAAGACTTGTCTTGCAATAAGACTTGAAGTAGGAGATTTACATGTTTACATGTAGACACATTATGTCACAAATCTATGACCAGTTTATGGAAGATGATGTTGTCTCGAAGAGAGAAAGAGTGCCGAGAAAGATAGGTTGTGAATAGTTGGTTCTTTCCGTACGCAGCGATCATTATGATTGAATCGCCTATTCGTGAGGTGACACCTGGACCAATCCTATTCCAGGTAGGATTAATCAGGTGTGCATCTGATTTATTATCTTTTATATATTATTAATCTAAAGACCGCAAACAAATAATCTTTAAAAGCTTAAACAGCTATTGATCACAAACAAATGCATGCGCTAATACCGAAAACGCTATAGGTTCCAGACTAATAGAGACAAGTACATTATTAGTAAATGAAACAACAAAAGAAAAGGGAGAGGAGGATAGATCAAAGATCAAATATAAACAAGAACATCAGTAATAAGATTATTAATCTACAGACCATAAACAAAGAATCTCTAAAAGCAAAGTTGGTCATTGACCACAAACAAATGCAACCACCAAATATAAAAAAGTGCACTGGCAAATTGAAACAAAAGAAAAGACCAAAGTCGAGTGAGTAATACCTTGATGAGAACCTAGTAAAATGAGAAGGGAACGATCGGGTGCGGCGGCGGCGGCGGCAGCGGGGGGACGATGGCGAAGGTGGAATTAGGCGGCGGGGAGGAGAGCATAGATGGGAGTGAGGTACGACGAGTGGGAGACTCAACTCCATTCTTATTTACTGGTTGAATTGAAGGTCTTATGAATATTATTATTTAATGACGATTTTATTTACCAGCTGTTTAATTCCACGATTGAGGCAGAGAAGTGTGGCGATGGGCCGTGTGTCGAGGGGAGAGGGTTTGTTTCTAAGCACGGGTGAGCGTCACTCATGAAGTTTGTTTCTTTGTGTAATACAAACTAAGCCACTTGGCTCACCCTCAGTGAATGAAGTATATTAAGCAACATGTTAGGCAACTGTATACCGTTTAAATTATATTATAAATAAATTTTAATTTTATAGATGAATTCTTGTTGAATAATACGACAGACCATTATAATTTAATATATTAGATATAAATTTAATTGACTCTAAGTTTAAAAATGGATCCATATCGAAAGAGAAAATATAATATAATATATTTACTTTTTTATATATTTTAATTGATTAAGTCTCTTGTTTTTACTTAGATGTCAATGTTAAATTCTCCTTTTATTATTAAAAGTAGATGACCTGGCTAATCTTTCTTATCCTTAGTGGTTCGAATTATTAGGATATGTAATATATAATATTTAGGTTTGTATATTTCATATCTTGTTTACTTATGTGTAAATTTTTTAAATATTTGAACAATGCTTTTTTATTTTTCTTTTTTTATTAAATTTAATCATGATGTGGCTAGATCTAGTGGTTTTATATCAAATTTTATATGATGGTCAACAATATTTTTTTCTTGTAAAAAATACATTATTATTTTTTAATTAAATTAAATACAATACTAGTTTGATGATGAAAAGGAATGTAGTGGTGGTGACAAAAGTGGGCTTTAGTTGAATGGGAAAGTGGAATTTGGCCGGGGAAGATGAAGATGAGGGTGTTGGTGGTGATAAAAGTAGAGTTTAGTGATGATGAAAGTAGTATTTGATCGGAGAAGACGAAGATGAGTGTGGAAAGTGGATTTTTACTGTTTAACTAAGCAAGTTATTTTATTTTAAGTAGGTTTTGATGATGTAGAAGTGAGATTTGGCATTTTAGTATTTTTAATGCATTATCTATATTCAAAAAGTGTGTTTTTACCATTTTACAAAACAAGCTCTTTTGTAAGAAGGCTTCTATCATTTTATTGAGCTCATTCCTTTAGTGTAAGCAGATTTTGGTAGGTCTGAAAGTGGGATTTGGTATTTTGAAATCTTCAATGCATTTTTTCCAAGTTTTGAAAGTTGGTTTCTACCATTTTACTAAGCCTTTTCTTTTTTTTGTGAGTAGGTTTTGGTGACATGGAAGTGATATTTGGTATTTTAGCATTTTCAATGCATTCTTCTGTGTATTTTGAAAGTAGGGTTTTAACCATTTTACTCGAAGCGCGTTTCTTTGATCTAAGTAGGTTTTGGAAGGTCTGGAAATGAAATTTTTTTAATTTTTAATTTTTAATTTTGAAACAGGAAGTGAGATTTGGTATTTAGATATTTTCAAATAGGACATAGTTTGGGAACATTGCTAAAAATTTTACCATATAAGCCACTTCTTTTCACCGCCAATACAAGCCACTTTGATTGCATTAGTAGGCACGCACACAATTTGATGATCAGGCACCAATCTAGCTAACAAACAAGCAGAGCTGTCCTCCAAAACACCTATCCCGCTAGAAGCCAAGATCATCAAATGCGGCCCTTTGTAGTTTGTCCAGATTGTAAGCAACAGAGCAAAGATTGAAATGATGCGAGGTGGACAACACACTCACTAGTAGTACATTAGCATACCCACGTTTACAGTTCTGTAGCCTAAGATAGTTGCAGCGCTTAGGGGACATGAAGTAAACAACCTAAACATCGTACAATGGTACTACACAGTTACAGTTCTATGATACAAATGTTGAGAAGATTAACAACACTAGGATGATGCAGTCGGCTTCACTGTTCTTTCCAGATACGGCCGGTTACCCGAAGTTTGAGTTCCTGCCTATTACCGCCGGAGAAGAAGAGAGCCATGTTCCGGTGTATAACAAGGCCATCGTAGCTGTCCCTTACCTTACGGTGGCTATCTCTGATGCTCCTGGGCACTCCTTGCCATATCAGCTTACGTCCATTCCCACCCACTTCTAGACTGTAGCTAAAATTCTTTGCCTCGTTATCGTTCCCCATGAATCTTAAAAATGCCATGTATACCGGAGCCATCCCTAATAAGAATGCCTCAAAATGAAGGCAAAAATGCTGCCCAAAGCAGTTGAAAACCTGTGGGGAAGAAAAGCATAACGCTTGCAAACAAAGGTAGCCTAGCAGAAAGGGTGAGCAAATTTGTTAGGTTTGTTATATGCTTACCGTGAGCATCCAGGTTGCATTCTCAACCTCTTGTGGGTTTGATTTCACATATCGATGGTTGAATGTGCATCCATCATGCATATCTACCTTGTGATCATTTTTCAAATGGGTCACTAGGGTTGGAATATCACCAGTAAAATGACATTCAGAACCGGCATAAGGGCAATTATATGGCCTGAACCTGCACTGCTGCTCATGCTTTAGTTTACTGTAGTAGGGGGAAATGTCTGGGCATCCCAATGTCTGATGTCTACAGGGCAATTCCAAAGACTCGGCCACTTTCTCAAGTGCTAAGCATCTTATATTTCCAAGTTCATTTCGACAAGTAGGGCAGTGGTTATGGACCCTGAGCTTGCAGTCCGAGCAAAGAGTATGACCATTGGGGCACTACAAAGGAAATGATAATTACTTCAGTCTAAATGTAGAATAAACTTGTAATTACAAATGCATTTCTAATTAGAAAAACAAATATCTCAAAAAGGAAAATGTGGTGCTTATATACGGAAATGATGACAAAAAAGTAAATTGCAGATCATGCTTCATGAAAATGTGACACTAATCTAATGGATCGGGTGGATGAGAACGTAGTCTAACAAACAGCAACACTTTAAAAAAACTTGTATTCAGCAAAAGCAAAAGTGATCAACAAGACCAACTTTCAAAGAAACATCAGATATGACTCCAATTTATATCAGCTTCACAACAAAACAAAGGGGTAAACCACAATCTTTTTCTCTCCTACATAATTTCATAAATCACAAATCCTATTATTAAGCAATTTAGTTGGCTACATTAAAGGCATTTCCAACATACTTAGCATTCGCCCGCTCATTTTTCGGTATCGTCTCGGACAGTTTGAAAAGAGAAATCTCAGGGAGATCCCGAAAATGTCGGGATCTCAAAAATACTAATATAAATAACTATTCTATATACAATGTCTATCAAATATATGAATATTTAGTTTAATTTAATAATTAAGCCTAATATCTTTATCCATAAAATCACAAGTAGATGATCCATTAACCTAAATACACCCCGATATTCTATTTATTTTCCACAATAGTTGCATAATTTTGGATTCTAGCTTTTCTTATTGCAATTTGTAAAATTTAGACTATTAAATTAAACAATTATAATAAACAATTTATGTAAATTATTTACATTAAAAATATTCATATTAAAAGTTCGAATTAATCAATATAGTAAATATTTATATTAAAAATCATATAAATCAAGAAAAAATATTTGCAATCAGTAATTTATACAAAAATATTTAAAACAAATATTTACAGCAGCATATAACTTTTTTTAAGTAAGCAATTGTATAAAAGTATTTATATATGGATGATAAAAAGATTCAAAAAATTTTTGAAGAGAAACTGTTCTATTTAATATATATAACATATTTTAGCATATATAAATAATAAAATTTAAAAATATAATAATTAATAATATATATAATATACCACCACCCTGCTCATCCTGTCTACCTCCCCTTCCTCCTCCCTCACCTACCAACCCACCATATACCACCACCCTTCTCTGGTCGCTGCCTTCTCTCCTCCCCCGTCCCTCATTGCCTTACCTCTTCCTCCCACAAGTAGGTGAACCATGCTAATACCAACTAAGTAGTTGCTTCATAATCTTTCATTTTTTTCAAAAAATAAATATAAAAATTATGACAAACAAGTGCATGGACCAACCAAACAATAAACATATAAGAACACCTAAATAAGATCAAAATTAGCATACAGTTAACCTATTAAAGCACACAAACAACTACATAAAAACCAAGAAGGTGATCTACTGAACCTGATGTATGGGAGGATACATAGAATTGGTGCAGACAGGGCACTCAAGAAGCTCATGCACGCCATTAGTGGATGATACACTTGGTTTAGCCACAAGCACTCCTGATGGCTTGGAAAGATTGAGATTTTCAAATTCGTCTTCGACAATAGATAAATCATTGTCCGTCACCAGAGATTCAGGAACTTCCTTACAAATGTTGCTGCCAGGAGCCATTTCCACTTCTTCTTTAGAGCTTCAACTGCTTTGCATCACGTACTAGAGAAGGAAAAGACACTCTTTCCTACATATCAAACATACATACTAAGAAAACTTATTTCTAATTCATGACAGAAAATTTTTTGACGAACAACACTGAAATAATTGCTACTCAACATTAATATTGTGTTTAAGGTTCGAAAACTAAACAAAGGCCAAATTATGGCTGCAAAATATGATGAAAGAGAAATCAAATGTTAAATCTTGTATGACTCATTTTAACTTTTAAAGCCTAAACACGTGGTGTTGCCCTTAATCGTACTATAAATTTGGAAGGGAACTCATTGTAAACAAATTCATAGTCATTTCGGTAATACAAACTTAAGTAGACAGTTCAGAATGTCAATTTTTTTAAAAAAAAACCGGATCAAAGATTATGCACATTCCAATATACTGTTTATACCAGCTAGATTAATAAAAAAACTAAAACAAAACTCATACCACAAGCTCTACACAACAAGGACTGATCTTTAACCAAAATAAATTTCAAAATCATCCATTTATCCTACATCAGAGTCATCCTCAGTCATCTTTGTCCTCAATCAAAAGTTCCCCTTCAGCAATCATGCAAGACATTTCGGAATAGAACTAGTTAAAAGTTACAACTGCCGAAAAGCCTCCCCAGTGACATCTCAAAAAAAGGACCAAAAAAAGAAAGAATAATAAGCTACCACATGAAATTTGTGATCTTCCAAATAATCCATCGACCAACTAAAGTTCACCTTCACCTTCTCAACAAAACACACCAATTCTCACCTATAAAAAAGCTAGTTTTATCGCCTCGCAATCATTACGACAAGCAAAAATTCAAAATTTCAAAGAACGACCACCCAATTTTATCAAAGAAATGACGACCCAAAAAGTTGCAAGCCTCACTGTTTTCAACACAATACCTTGTTGTCGACGAACCTAACCTCGAAATCGAACAGTAAACACAACAGACCGACCATGAATCCAATCATCACCAAGCCTCACCTCATCTACCCCAAATCACAACTCCAATCCACACCCAGATCACAACCAAACAAACACCACCACCCCCAACGATCAAACAACACAAAACCCCCGTCAAATCACACCTCAAGCACCAAAAAAATCAAGAAAAAATTCAAAAAAGAAGAAGAAGGAAATATTACACCAACCGATCGTTCACCTAGAGAAAACGATGAGCAGGCAGATTATCGGTGGAGGGAGAAGGTGGTCGCGGTTAGGGCTTCAACCGCTTGAGGGATCGCCATCATCGATTTCTGCGGGGCGTGTTCGTCACTTTTACCTCTTTGGTGTTTTTAAAAATTCCCACCTCATCCGGATCGGAGTTCGTCACTGTTATTGGCAACCCGACGACGCGGCTTCACCCTTGGCGGAATCGGTGCGTGCTCTGCCGCCCGGGTGCGACCATCATTATGGTGCACTGATCTGGGCCGTACGCTTGCGGAAACGATGGGTCTGGTGGGAGAATCTCGACCGACCATCTCACCCGGGACGTGTGGGGCCCAGGATGCTTCGGGGATATCAGTGGGGGAGGGAGATTAGTTGGGGGTGGTTGATCATCTTGTTGAACGGTTGGTTTGAGGTGTCGTGTGGGACCCTGCCACCTAGGTTTTGAATTATTGCAATGTGAGGTTGCATTAGATGAATTATTATTATGAATGATGTTAGTAGCTCTTTGCTTATCAATCATTGTTCGTCCAAACCCTCCTTGTTCGTCCAAACCCCCTTTATTGAGCACATGCCTCGCCCTAATCAATAGCAACACAACTAACCATCGCCGGAGAAGTAATCCAACGTAGTTCTAAAATAAAAAGAAAAAGATAAGAAAATGGATAGAATAAGAAGAGGTGGGGGAGGATTTTGTAGCTAAGAGAAGCGAAACAGAGAGGTTTGAAAAAGCCTTAAAATACCCAAGCCTCAAACGCTAAAAAAAAGGCTCGCGTTGAGTGAGAGAAGATCAAGCTGAAAAAGGGAAGAAGGGGAGGTGCCCTTTCACCGAAGATCTATCTCCGATGACCCCCAAGCCCACCAGATTGGATCTTGGAGCGCCCCTGATACAACCTGACCAAGAGCCACCATCAGAGAACCCTGTTGTCGTCGAAAAAGTTTTGAAAAGTTGCTAATTGGAGTTGTGAAGTACCATCAAGCAATCATCTTCAATGCCTCCGTCCGGCCAGCCCAAGTTGTCTCTTACCACATTGCCACCTCCACTAGACTCCCACTATTTCCAACTATGGACCAAAGCCAAAAAGCACCTTTAAAGAAGCCCACGCCGGCCAGGAATTGTCGACAATTGCCAATTGGAGAAGAGAGGATCAAAAATCTGAAACACATCATCAAGTTTGAAGCCACCATCCAGCTAGTTCTAGCTGTTGTTGGCTATGTCACCACTTCCACTAGGCTCTCCTTAATAATGCCAACAAACCCAAGTCAAAGTCGTCGCTGAAGTGTCTCACCCTCGCCAAAAACCACCCAAAAGAGGTCCACCAAAAGTACAGCAACAGAATTTTGTTGACTTTCCGACCTCTGTCCGGTCGACCTAGGTCATCACCGCCTACATTGTGTCCCCTAAGGGTTCACCTCGTTGCCATGGACAAACTCAAGTTGAGTCTCGTTGCAGAAAGCAACCATAGTCGCAAAAATAGTAATAAATTTCCGGTAGAGATTAGTTCTGCCAGAACATTTCGGCCTTGCCGTTGCTGCCCACAGCCACCTCTGGCCACCAAATCACTATCAAAAGCTTCACCAGTTGGAGACCTACTATCTCTGCTCACCATTGGAGCCTTCAAAGTCAGCGTTACACCACAGCCGTAGTCGGGTCCATCGAGCCTGTTTACAGATGATCACGTCTGCAAGCTGTCTATCCATGACTAGGAGGAGTTGTCCAATGACTTGATCAGATCCACAATAGCATCCACAGACCAGTCAGTGACCAAATCCGAGCATGCACATTGTGCCCCACTTGCAGCCAGGCACAACCAGAAATCTCCAAATATAATCACCCGGTCCAGAGTGAAAACTAATGCGCATAAGTTATATCTTTAAAAGTAGTTAACCAAATTGGAAATCTATAGTTCATTCTCACGTATAAACACGATCTTACCTTAGTTGGTATTAAATGTTGGATTAAATTAAGAGATATCACAATCCACCTACCTTAAAAAATTTCTACACTTGGCTCGTTGTTAGCCCCAACCCACAACCTTCTTTGCCCCGTGACCGACAACCTAACTAATCTCTTTAGTCTAGCTCATCATCTAATACAAAACCATGATACTCTGATACTATTTGTAACCTATGAAATGAACTGAAATCTCACTGCCATGCAAATATGTTATAAATATAATAATAACTAAAATAAGAAAAATTAATAGTCAAATAATAGAGTCTTTTAGCTATCTCGACTCTAACCCGCCCATCCATACTTACACTTGGCAGATGCAATTCTGCATTGGTGATAAAATCACCAAGTCGTATAATATTCTACATCATTATTTATCAAGTCTTTTGGTAATTATGAGTCTATGTTAAACACCGATTATGCTAAAACGGGTGACAAGGTACAATAGTCAAAACAACTCATTATGCAATTATAATACCAAAAGGGTGAGTTAACGATAAATATTGGTAATTATTAGGTCGTGGGTCATGCAACATGTATGTGCATACATGAGATTGTAGCTAGATGGGGCAGCTACCCCTCTCGACATTATTGGGTATAGGTTCATAATCACTAAGAAGCTTGATAAGTAATGATGTAAAATATATTAACTTCTTTTTGTAATTATACGATTTATTGGTTTTAACACTTACGCGAAAATACCTTAGCAAGGGCCTAAGTTATCTCTTTAAAAATTGTTAACCAAGTTGAAGATAATAATCTATTGTCACTTATAAATAAGATCTTACTCTAGTAGATATTAAATGTGAGGCTCAATTGAGGGATCTCACACCAAAAGCTTAGGAACACCAACTGGTCTGGTTCAGTATTTACTTACCTTGAACCAACCCAAAGTGGTTTGGTTAAGTTAATTATCACTCCAAAAATAATTTGAAGGCCTTTTAGAGCTCAAATTGAGGCAAAACTAGTTACCCTACCATTTTTTAACGCACCAGGCACAGTGAGGGGCTATTTTGAAGATTTGAAGACAAAGAAAATGATGAATCAAGGCATTGGAGTCAAAAACTATTAAAGGCGGCAAAAAACTTACTATTTTGTATAAAGTGTAAAATTTAAGAAGAAATAGTGAATTCATAATTATTAAGCTATCGTTTATTGATTTAAAGATTCAAGTTGAACCCTAAGGAACTACGTAAAAAATCTTGAGTGTTTATTCCTCACTCACAATATTTTATTATTATTTATTTTTTAACTCGTATAATTTTTTTACACAATAAGGCCGCCTTTGATCCCACTAAACTCACTTATCTAACCCGACATAGACTAAAATGTGATCGTGGAACCGAAAACCCCGCGCCCAAACAATCATCATACATTTTTCATCTTGGAACAAAAATATCATATATTTTTGGAGTAATGTTGTGAATGGTATATTATGTTTGAATTGAATCTAATTTTGTTGAATCATTTAATCAAATAGGAAAGACTCGTTTTTCACCTAAATCTAATTCAAATTATAGAGAATTGACTAGAAAAATAGTGATCCGAGAATCGATGAGGAAAGTTCAGCGGTTATGGGTGATGAAACGAAATAATCACAGTGGTTATTTGGTCATGTAAGGACTAAATCAAAGGTAAAACTTAATTTCTACTTGTATTGATATTCTCATATCATCAGTTCGAGTTAATACAAATCTTTACACTACAAAAGTGGCTAAATAATAAGAATAATTTTATTTGGTCTAAAAAAAACGTGGTTTTGTTTTTTAATTGGATGTGTGGATCTATTTTGAGCTAATATACTTGATGCTATTCTTGCATTGCTTTGCTTCTAAGTTGCAACTTAAAAATTTCAACGCCGTAACGTTTATCACGCTTACCCTATATTTGAATCTAACCAAATAAAAAAAGGTTAAACCTTAGTTAAAATTTGGGATTTTGGATATCCAAGGTCCAAACCTATGACTAAAGTATTCCCTAGAGAGACAATGCACATTGCTAGCTATTAAGAATTTTCCAATGTAGTTTCTTTTAAGATGTCTCAAATGTTGTCCACAATGGTAGTTAAAGAATAATTAATCCTAATTATAGATTTTGTAGCAAGAAAAATTTTTCATGAATTTATGTAATTGCCAATCTACAATAATAACCTATAACAAATTATGATTATATAAATGATATTAAAATGTTTCACCTACAATCATAAAATTTGGACCTTAGTAAATTTAATATAATTATTTGGGACTAACCGAGTAAGTACAAACTCGGCCGGCTCGGTCGAACTCATCGACGAGTTCAGCAGGCTCGCCCCGCTCGCCCGCGCGGACTTGCATTCGGATTCAAAGAAACATTAAGGCGGGGACAGACGCCTATCTGTGATCCCAATTCCGGCGAATACTCCGACGGAGAACATGGATTCCGGCCACCGTCCTCCTCCGTTCGGCGTGAGGCAGTCTCATCTCAAGCAGGCGTTCAGCTGTTGCTCTCGTTCCCTTCTCGAATGCTGCTCCAAAGAGATGTATTTTTTGGGGTTACCATTCTCTCTCTTTTTTTCCTCTGTACTTTCTTGTTTACTGGAAAACTATGCATTGATTGATTTTTTCTTGTACAGATTATGCAAAAAAGAAATGGTATTTAGTGCACTGCATCTGCTTGTCAAAATGTCTGAATTATTTGGTTATGATTATTATGATCCTATGATGCTTTGCAGGAGTTTGACAAGGCTTCCTCGGCATTTGACAAGGTGCAAAGGGAGATGCTTTACCAGGGGTTTTTGAAGGTGAGGGTTTCATTTGCCATGAGATGGGTTTTCTGCTGTTACTATTTCGTTGGGTGCATGTATATTTTTTGGCATTAATGGACCACATTCTTATGCCCCTTTTTTTGTTTGCATCAATGGGCAGTACGTTACCTGTCTCCATGGACATATAGAGGTATGCTTTCGACTTCTTATAGTTTTCTTCCTACATTATTAAGGTTCTTATACCTCCATGGATTTTTTTAAACGTAATTGTTGAAATCTGACGCTATGATTTGTCTGGATACGACCTATTATTTTAGTTATAAGGTTTTCTTATGACGGTTTCTGAAACATGATTATCAAGCCCATCTTGGATTATTGCCAGTTTGATTGTTCATCTTGTTGCATACCTTACCTACACTCGATAAGATTGGATAAAATTTATATCAAGGATTATAAATGCCAACCTTTAATACATATATTTCAGCTAAGATTTGTTTGTCTTAATATTATTAGTTAATGATTAGATAGCATTCTATCAGTTCATAAATACAAATCGCGCTGTTTGTGTTGCAATGAATAATATACTGACTTATGCTTATTAATATTATCATTTTTTGTTTAACAGAAGGAGTTCGAGATTATCTGCCAAGAAACTAAGGCATCTATGTGTTGCTTAAACTAACGAGCCGTCTCCCGACCATAGCTAGTCTGGCTTTTTTTTATTGTTAAGCTATAAATGGGTAAAAAATATGTGCACAATATGCAATTTGGTGAAAGGATGTAATCGTCAGTCAATGTAGTGGTCATAGATCAGCTTCCTCAAGTTTTTAACTGATTCTAGAATAAATTAATTTAGGTTTAGTGTTTTTTTTTTAAGATTAGCAATCATCAATTCACTTTTCATGCATTTGCAATTTCTTCTTTGACAGTATTTTTTCTGGTAATGCCAGGTTTGTAATATACTTGATATGGTAGAGGAGTTGGAGGAGCAATTGTCTGATGACAAGTAAGTTTCCAATTACCATTGGAATTTTGGAAGGTAGTTAATGGTGTAGTACTTTACCATATGTAACTAGGCTTGGAGTTTGTTCAAAAGCATAAAGTTGAAGTCTTCAATTCCATGAATGTGAATTCTACAAGTGGAAATGATTTAAGTATGAAAACTTCAATTGGGTGCAATGGCTAGAAAGCTATATTGGGATCCACATGTCAAAATTGGATAATGTTTGTAGATTTTTTATTTGAGGGTATTCTTTCGATTTCATAGCATTTAAACCATAACTTTAGGGTTCTTCAAATGTATCTGGTAGGTCTTTAATTCCTGCCTTTTGTATAAATAACGTGTTGAAGCCTGTGGCCTCACTTTTTTTATATTTTATGGCCTTTAAGAACTTTTGTAGCATCTTTTGTAACTTATGCGAAAATGTAGAAAAAATGATTTAAATATGATATTGCAGGATCAAAATAGTTGATGTCAAAGAAGATGCAACAAAGACCAAGAGAAGGGAAATTCAATACCTCACTAATTTATTAGAGCAGGTGTATGCACTTAAATGAACTTGTTACTCGCGTCTTCCTTGTTTGCTCATTAATTTGGCTCACCTTCTTTTATGTTTGAATGCGTTGTAATATTCCACATTATGCCCTGCATGAAGACTGAAGAACGTAGCCGTCTCATGAGGACTCAAATCGAATCAATGAAGGGCAAACAGCAAAGTTCATAATCTGCTTCAGATTTTTCGGCAAAGGTATCCTTTGAAGAATTTGTTTTGGTGTCTTCTTTTTTCCATGTTGAATTAATGAGAAGCATTGACATGCCCAGATAATTCTACATTTATTTTCAATCTTAAATAACTTTCAATCATCCATTCCACAAAATTTCATATTACTCTGTGTTTTCGTGTTCATTTGTTTATTTATGTGAACCATATTCTTCAGCATAAGCGTATTAAGGCTGTGATAGTGTATGTTGCAGATGAGAAGTTGGATGCCTGGCAGTGACCATGTTTTACATTAGCTGAGTCTTGCAACTCGCAATTGAGTAAAATGACCTGTAAAGTTTCATTCTCGCTAAGAATTTGTACTTTGCTTGATGTTAAAAATGCCTTTTTGGCATGTTTTCGTGTATCAAGATTGAATGAATGATATTGAAGGAACTTTTTGTCATTCCTTGCTTGGTCTAGCCTTTAAGAATGGATTAAAGAGGTCTGTTGTATGGTTCGTGGGTGGGCGTCCTAGTGTGGGTAGAAGGATGAAAATCATGGAAGATTTATCAATTAGAGCTTAAGAATTCGCTTCTATTGTTATCCTCAACTTATTTTTGTAATCGTATGACAGTTTAATCTTAGAAATCTGCTCTATTGTTTAGGAATGAGAGTTTTCAATTTTTTTTTGAAAAAGAGTTTTTTACTGGAAAAGGGAAATTAAGATGAAAGAGTTAAAAATATTAAATTGATTGAAAATTTATAAATATCCTTATTATTTATTTACTTTTATTCATGCAAATTTAGTTAGCCAAGCCCTCTAAAGGCGCTCCAAATATGAGCTAAAGCTCATTCGAGCTAATATGAATAAATTATAAATACTTATTAAGTTTTTTCAGTAGTGATTTTTAAAATTTTAGTAATTAATTTTATCATCATTAAATTACATCTCTATGCTGATGAGTTATTATCAGCTGGTAGGGCATGGAAGGAACAGCCCATACAACGTTTAAACTTTTCAACTGTTTTGCTAATAAAATTAGGAAAGTTTCCTTTATATTTGCGGTATGTATTGATAATCACTACAAAATAAAGGCAATAAGAGGCAAAAAACACCTTAAACTGATTATTTACCTTTACACAAACTCAAATTAAAATGTATCCTGTTTTGAAAGAAAATGTCAAATTTAGAGATAAACTAGTTGTTTGTCCGCGTGCTGCGCTACAGATTTTTTATTTCTGATTGTATATTATTTCTTTATCAACTTATTTATTTTTTACGCAAATCTAAAATATTTTACAATGTAATGCACATTAATTATTTTTATCAATTAATTGACTGAAAATTTTTATCTATTTTAGAAATTATCAAACTCAAGATGAGGCATAATTGTAGATGATTATAATATTGTAATAACATTGTAATTGCAAAAGAGGTAAAATTGTAGCTAAACTATTTTTTGGGAATAGGAAACTAATTCCTTTCATTATAAATAATACCTTTATAATAAAAAAATAATGAATATATTATAAAATTATAAGTAAACAAACAAGCGCGCGCGCACGCACACACACACACACTATATATATATATTAAGCTGTCAACTTAAAGTAAGTTTTTTTTAATTGATATCCTTTTCTGACTGCCATTGGTAAGATTTGGCCAATAACAGAGTCAAAGAAGGTCGACGGCGTTAAAATGTTTTTTCTTTTTTCTGAAAGGTTTGACGTAGGCTGTTTTATAATCAGACTTCTTGAATTTGGGTAAAGAAAAAATATTTTTTGATTTTGCGAGGAAGAATAAACTCTAATTACTAAAAAAAAGAAAATTCTCAATAACAAGCAAAATGTCCATTGTAACGAACAAATTGCCCACTGGGTTCGCCATAAATTATAATCGACCAAACTATTCAAAATAAAAATTGACCAATATTATTAAAAAGCAAATTTATTTAACTTTTTTTAAATTTTGAAATTTTTTTACTTAATTGGCACCTTGGCTAAGAGCACGACATTTTTTTAGGTCGGTTGTATATTATTTTTTGTACCAACTTATTAAAATTTTTGCAATGTTATAAGGTATGAGGTATTGTAGAGTATAATACATTTTAACTGTTATTTACTAGTTCGTTGATTCTTTTAAAATCGATAAGTTCAAAGCCTCAAATTGAGGTACGATTCTAGATGATTATAATTTTTTAATATAAATTATAATAAAAAAAGCTACAATTAAAATTATTCTTTCCAAAGGGAAACTGATCTATATATCATTATATAAATATACTAGCTTGATAACTCGGATACTATGCAAATATGTATTAATAAAGTTATAAGAGAATTATGAAAGAATATATGTATAATCTTAGTGGGGGCGTGCTTCATCAAGTACGACCTCCGCTGACCTCCTCGTCGGTGCTACCTTGTCGACCTCCACCGCCGCCGCCGCTGCGGTCATCGATCAGATCGTCTCCCCCTCCTCCTCCCTCCCACTCTCGAACTGCAACTCCGACGTCTCCGAAGCCAAAGGAAGCAGTTCAATTGAGGTTTGTGGAAGAAATCTCTTTGCCTTTTCCGTTGTTCCATTATCAGATAAAGGTGTCTCTTATATCCTGCTGTTTTACGCTTTTAATGTGATCCCTCTTTGCTTGTTTTCTCATGGGTGCAGCCCGGGTTTTCGTTATTGTGTGTTTCTTCGTTTGTTTGTTTGTTTTTTTGTTTTATGTGGTAAAAGTTCTGCTATTGTCAATAAGGGTGAGCACGGTTTGGTTAACGGACCAAACTAATTAAACCAAACTCATTTTGGTAGTTCAGTTTTGTGCTAGTTCGGTTTGGTTGTAGTTTGGTTGAAATCGAAAATCAACCAAACTTAGTTGGGTAAGTTTGGTCGCTTTTAGGTGGAAACCAATCAAAACCAAATAAGCCAATAAATCAAAAAAATCCTATTTGCATCACTTTATTCACTTTTTTTCTTTATTATAGATGTGCGTCATCATGATATATAACAAAGATTAATAAAATTATTATTTTGGTTCAATTATTGAAAATGATTTATTTATATATGTGTAAGAGATAGAAATTTAATATGTTATATATTGTGCCTACAATGTCTCAATTTAGAACATTATTCATTAGCATGTAACTTTTTATGATAAGTTTGTAGTTAGCCATTAAATGTATGATAACAATTCTATATTTCATAAATAAAACTTAGGAATAATTAGAATAAACACTAATGAATGAATACTTAATAATAGAAAGCACCATTTATCATTTTGGTTACTTTGGTTGGAGTTCACTTAAAACCAAACTAAACTGAATTTGTTTAGTTTGGTTATCAATTGTAATTCGGTTTTTGTTTGGTTAACCAAAGTAATCCAATTCGGTTAATTAGGCAAGCAGTTCGGTTTGGTTTTAGCCAACTAGACCAAATGATCGACCCTAATTGTGAAGGCTACTTAGATTCCTAGTTGCGAATTATAAGTAAAAGTGTCACAATTGATAGAATTTAGCTCATGTTGCAGTAATTTAAGGTCCGTTTGACGTGAAAGTGATGTAAAATCTATGAAAATTTTAAAATAGTCAAGCTTACTAAACATAATTATATCTAATATTTTTTATTATAAAAAATAATATTAAGTGAAGTATGACTATATCCAAGTGTGAGCACAAAATAATTAGGATTAAAGTGGATCACCCATGTACTAATTTTCCTATATAATCTATTAGAATATATAGAAAATTTTCATATCAATAAATATATCTTCCATGCCAACCAAACAGAAATAGACCCTTCCTCAGTGCAAACTAATGAATTTGGTTTTTTGCTTCTTTGCAATTGTTTGTTTGGATGTTTTGAAGTATGATTTTTTTTTAATTGACAGTTTTGGTTCATAGATAGGGATAGGTTGGTTTAAATTTATCATCTTTTTTCATATATCAGCTTAAGCTAACGGCCTTTATTTTATGACAGGGATTATAATGGATCAGGGGGTGACGGTTCGCTGCCAACGCATTGGGTGCGAGGCCATGTTCACCAAGGAAGACAATGCTGATGATGCCTGCAGATACCATGATTCTGTAAGAATCTTGCTTATAAAACTCTAAATTGACGGCCAATAGGCGACATATTGTTATTTAGTTTGGTGGGCTGTAGTGTTATTGTTATTAACTTACGAGTTTTATCTTACATCTTTCAAATCCATTGCTTCATTATCCTCATTTATTTGCATGATGGACATCCTGGACTTGTTGGATACTTGCAAACTTTCAGGGGGTAAGTTCAGGTCAACCTTTAAATTTAGCTTCATCTACTGATTTGTTTCTTCTTCAGGCCAACGCATCATGTTTATGACTTTGCAGCCTATATTTCATGATGGAACAAAAGAGTGGAGCTGTTGCAAGCAAAGGAGTCACGATTTTAGCTTGTTTTTAGCACTTCCTGGGTATGAATTTTAATTGAATCTACTGGCTAAGGTGTTGATTTCATATTATGTGATTATTTGTTAGAAGATAGTCAACATTCTTGGATGTCCTTTTTTCCCATTGAAAAAAATGTTGGCCAAATTGATCTGTGGATGGCTTTGCTTCCTATAATCAAATCTTAGCTACAATTAGCCAAAGGTTACCATAAATAGATGTTCCTTTTGGCATAATTTAGGTGGTGTTCACAAGAAATTAATATATCATATTCTTTGCATTTGGTGCAGATGCAAGACTGGTAAACACACCACAGAAAAACCAGTGTTCAAGGTGGTCCCAACTGCGAGACCGACTCCCATCGCTGCAAGTAAGCAGGCTGACTCATCCAAGCTACAATGTTCAAGATGCAAGCAAGGGTTCTTTTGCTCAGATCATGGTATGGATAGTCTGTGCTTATCTTTTTAGTCATATTATGTTGAAATTCTATTTTGCTAATGATGCTGATAGGGCTTTGTAATTCTGTTTAAAGTGGTGCCTTTTATTCGGATAGAATTTGATAAACTTCTTGAATTAGTCATAAAAAATTGGCTGGTTTCTCACTTACTTGTCCTCTAAAAGAGCTACTTATCACAAATGAGTTCATTGGATTACATTGGTGCTAGTGCAGTTGAGCTCACATTTTGAGATACATTTTTCACATTAGGTTCACAACCTAGACCTTTGAACCCCCATAGCGATGCTAGTACAACAAAGAAGTCTACTCCTCCTGCTAAAAAGATATTAGGCTTGAATGAGCCCCAAACATGTAGGAATCAAGGATGTGGGAAAATCTTCAAAGAGATTGAAAATCACGAGACTGCCTGTGAATACCATCCAGGTCCTGCTGTCTTTCATGATAGAATGAGAGGGGTAAGCCTTCCTTTTTCCTTATGTTGTAGGTCTGAAAGCAATTATTGCAATTGAAATGCTCTGACTTGTACTCATCCTTTGTGTTGCAGTGGAAATGTTGTGATATACACGTGAAGGAGTTTGACGAGTTTATGTCCATAGCTCCATGCACAAAAGGATGGCATAATGCTAATCCAGATAATGGAACGTTTTGACAATCAATTTGTGGTGCAACCGTGCTCTGGCTGTAGTGTAAGAGAGGTGTAATGTGTTGTGTGAAGATCATGTTCAATGGAAGGAGAAAACCTCGTAAATCACTGAGTATTATGCAATCTTCGCTGTACTTTTGTTGTATGCTAGACTTGCAAAAAAAAAATGACTAATCATCTTTTTCACTTTCCAACTTTCGGCAAATGTTTTACCTACCGAATGAGCTCAATTTCACCACTGCATTGAAAAGGGACGAGGTAGGCCAAGTAAAACGTGGATGGAGATGATGAAAAAGCATATGAAAAATTACGAATTAAGCGTTAATATGGTGTATGACAAGATCAAGTGGGAGGAAAGAATTTCTAACTAAGGGTGCTGGTTGAGTCGGTCCTGAATGGATTGGGTTTGGTATCTATACGATTGGGTTTGATTTTAGGATACATGGTACGTATTTTATAATAGATGGGTTTAGGTTCAGATTTTGGGCATTTAGTATTCGATATTAATAATATAATTTTTTAAAAAAATTATATTTAATGTGATTTAAACTTTATTATAGAGATATATGTGTATTTAAATGTAAAATTAATATGTTTGTGACTTTATATATATTTTTGTATTAGTCCATTTAATCTCTTTATATTTATTGAATACTTATTTTTAATTTAATTTTTTATTTTGTAATTTAATTTAATTTTATATAACATAACCGAGTTTTAAATGATCGGGTTTGAGTTTGCTAAACAGGTTCGGGTTTAGGTAATAAAATTTTAAATGATAAAAGATCGAGTTTGGTATGTGTGTTTAATATAATTAGTGGTTGGATATAAGCAATACCCGGCCAAATATGTACACCTCTAAAATATAGTTTCAAATTTTTTTGGAGCAAGTAGATGACCACCACTACAAAAATAAATAAAGCAAAAGAAAATGAGTGAGAGAGAGAGAGAGCGCGCTTTAAGGAGAGGCTACGCGAGCATTGTTTATTTATTGTTTTAAGCATATTTTCAATTGATCTACTTCAAGTTGATATTCTTCTCTTGGTCAATAGGTTTTTGTTTGGTTTTGAAACCCGTAGCATCATTTTTCATATCATTTTAAAATGTTCTTTCTCTACATTGATCACATTTCATCTACTAGTAATTCTATTATCACATCCATATAAAAATAAAAGTATTTTCCAAAAGTTGCTCTACCTACATTAGCAATTGAGTGATTTGAGTAAGTAGTGGAGACCGTGTTTTACAATCCCAAAGATTGAGAAACATTAGAAAATCATAATACTACGTTGTGTTGGGCTCTTCGGGCCCCCAAAAGGGGTTGGATGTATTCGGGCCTTCAAAATGGGCTTGAAACATAATAATATTATATTGTGTTGACCTCTTTGGGTTTTCAAAAAGACTTGCAATTTTTTTTTAATTTAAAAATTTCTATATTTTCCCATTAACTGATATAGAAATCACCATTCATCCTCGAACTGATATGAAATTAATTTAACAATTTTTTTCACACATCAGACTAACCAAATTTTCCTATATACTAAGTTCACGTATTATAGTAAAGCTTCACAATACTCTAATTTGGGCTAATCCAATCTTACTTTAAATGCCTCTCAGTCATTAAGTCACCCAAATCATCTCCATCATATAAATGTGAGAGCTGACATGTTATTGGTTAAAGGAGATTTCAATTTAGACCAACTTACCGTGAGGCAAATTAGGGTAACACCAAAACACACTTAGTTTTAATCATGGTTGCATGAATCGGAATCGGAATCGGAATCGGTTTTCCAGGGAGTCGGAATCGGAATCGGAATCGGAATCGGTCTGAATCGGCCAAGAATCGGTTCAGTTGAATCGGTCCAAATTAATTTAATCGGTCATATATAATAATTTGACAATTTATAATATAAATATATTAAAATTGGGTATTGATGTTATTTTGATATTATTCTGTATATTATAGTTTCTGATATTTTTAAATATTTTTTAAGATTTTTTAAATTATTTAGAATTAATTATTATTTTTGACTCGAGTTAGACTCGAGTCAACTTTTAATTACGAGAATGCCACTCTTTACCGCCGCCGCCGCCGGCCCGGTCGGCGGCGAGTCTCGAGGCGGCGATGTCGGAGGATGTCGGCAGCCCGGTCGGACGAACAGTCAGCGGCCCGCAGCCGGCGGCGAGGCGGCCCGGAGCGGCGGCGAGTCGGCGGCGAGTCGCGGCGATTCGTGCGTCACAGCCCGATTCGGTCCGGCCACACTTCGGCGGCGACGTTGCGAGGTCGGCGGCGAGGTCGGTAGCCCGGTCGGCGGCGAGCCCGGAGTCGGGGAGCACGGCGGAGGGCGGAAACGGGGCGGCGGCGGGCGGACGAGCGGCGGCGGCGGGGGGAGCGGGTTTGATTTTAGGTTTTTAAAATCCAAATTACTATTTTACCCATGCTTAAATAATTTAATAAAAATCATACCTAGGGTATTTTAGTAATTTCATTAAAAAAACCGATTCCGATTTAAATCGGCCGATTCCGATTCCGAGTTAAATCGGTCGGAATCGGCCGAACTCGGCCGATTCCGAGGCCGATTCGGGGCCGACCGAGTCGGCCCCGAAATCGGATCGGCATCGCGCCGATCCGATTTAAATCGGCCGATTCCGCACGGAATCGGCCGATTCGTGCAACAGTGGTTTTAATACCACGAGAGAGTGTTTTGAGCCCCAAAAACAACTTACAAAAAGTGTCATAAGTTTCTTTCTCTTAATCCACAAATTTGTTTAGGAAATAATACTTTTCTATTAACTTATATGCAAACCACCACTCACTCTCAAAACACATTGTCCTTCACTTAATCTTACATTGTAATCATCTTTGAATGGAAACACCATTCAATACAATTCAAGCTCATATTAGATCAATCATTCCGTGTGAATTTAAATACGAGGTGAAATGGGTTGCAACAAAATAGTTTGAAGGCTGATTTTATCAGGCAAGTCATACAAAACACCGCTAGACAAGACCTCTAAACCATTGCCAATGGGAATTTTTACTTTTGTCACAAACAGAAGCTAAGATTTAGTTATAAAACATCATCTAGAGACAGAAGACTGAGTGCTTTGGAGAAGAAGCTATTCTCGGCAGTTGTGGTCAAAAGTCAAGGGAAATGTTGTCGTCTATATGTGTCTTCCGGCACGAAGACAGGTTGCTGTTGCTGTACATTTTGTGGTGTTCATTGTTGCTGGGTGGTGGCCGGACTCCACCATGCCATGGCTCGGAGAAGTTTTTATTTTTGGAAAAAGTCAAGTAATAGCCGATGCCAAGAGAGACACAGGACATCGACAACACTGCTCCCCAGAAAATACTCCGGCCTTCATCACAAAACAGTAATTACCCCGGTACCTTTGATCTTCGCCACGCTGGTCGTTAAGGGCAGCGCCGGTGAGCAACAGCAGAAATGCAATGATAAATGTAACCCTGTAGTACATGTGATGAAAGAAAACAGATGGGCAGTTGAAATAGCTTCGAAGTCTCAAGGAAACAAGTTGCAAGAGAAGTATTGACACATAAATTCCGCAAATTATGCTTTAGAGTGGTTTGTGAAAAGTTACCAAGAGACAACAAAGGCGACCAAGGCTACGGCCCAATTTGTATTTGAAGAATGCGAGTGTCTACTGCAGCAAATACACCCAGCTGCAGTGTTTATAATGATCTGAGCCGTTAGAAGGGCCAGTGCAGCAGTAAACCCCAAGGCTAATGCAGGTGTTCTTGGGTAGTAACCAGCTGCCGGAACTGGTTAACTGAACATCAGAAACCTGAGAGAAAAGTCCAATTTAAATGGTATGACTTGCAAGTTACAACATGCTCAAGGTAAAATATAGATGCCAAATTAGTCCAGTTGGCACAAACCATCCATAACGCATAGGTAGTTTTGCATAAATAAGGAGAAAACATATAAATCACCAATACGGAAAATAAGATACAACGTCTAAAATGTCTCATATCTATACTGGTGTTAACATACTGGAACAAAAATGCAGTCCAACCCACAAACAAAAGAAAATTAATAGAGGGGGCTAGAAAGAAAATGTATTATATGTTATCATTTTCCTATTGCAGTTCTATAAGCAAAATGACCACAAATATAATTTCAATGATGTCAAAACTTAAAACTAATAAATATATCCTTCATAGAAACATATGGATAAAAATAAAATTTTTATTCCAACCAAATGCTTTCAGGGAGTCTGCTCAAATTTAAAATACACTACCTATTATAGCTAGTACCTCAACTTGCAATCGGGTATACCTAAATAATTCCAGCATCAAAATTCCTAGCCTAGAAACTTTCAGAGTTCTTATTCACACAGACAATGTAAAAATAAGCTACCTGAAAGCTAGAAAATGATATATATGCAATCCAGAACAAGCGTTTGTTGCCTAATCTTTCTTCTGCACTTAGTGTCTTTTGAGAAACCTAACTCAGTATATTTGGAAAAATGGTAGTAACTGAAGGTTTAGATGATAAATTTTATAACAAGTAGACTGGACATTTGAATTAGTGGAAGAAATCAAATGGCCCTAAACACATTAAAACAATCAGGTCTTTGCAAGGCCACATAGGAAAAAATCTACTCACACATCCATAAATATTCAGAAGTTGTGCAGCTTAAGCATACATAAGAAATTATCAACTTATACAATCACATTCAAAAGAAATCACCAAACGAAGATAGGACATTTTGACATAAAAGATGGTCACACATTGCAGCAATTCGTTTCATACACCATCAAAAAAAAAAAAGAACTCCATATAATCAATGAAAGGTAGACAGTGCCCCTCAACATGTTAAACAATCAAGCATTGGCAATGCTACACCAGATACAACCTTCTCATCCATAAAGGTTCAGAAGTTCTACAGGCAAAGCATACATTAGAAACTACATCTTACACAACCGCACGCACAATAAGAAAGAACTCAACTTCTACATTCTCAACCATTCATAGATCAATACAAATGTCCCGCTTGAATAACAAAGTTAAAAACAGAATGATTCGTAACTCTAGAAAACTATCAAAGAACAGAACAGACATTTTGATGCTAGCAACCAAGAGACGACATCCAAAAGGAATAACAGAACAATACAATACAGAAATTCCCACACATGAACAATGCTAAGACTTAACACCCAAAGACCTCAAGGACAATCACACCACACCAAGCAATCTAAAAAGAGCAAAAAAAGAAGCAAAGACAACAGATTTCAAAAGCAAGAGTGGAGACCACCTTGATCCTTTTCGCCTCTGCAGCAAAACCCAGAGCAGCAGCCAGCAACCCAAGAAAACCCACAAGCACACACACCAAGACCACCTTCCTCTCCATCACCACCACAACCTTTGGGAAACCAGAAAACCACAGACCATTCTGTTTTCTTCTTGAGCAAAATTTTTTTATTCTTTTGAGTTTACGAAACTGGTGAATTATATACAGGTTAACGAGAAAGTTTTATTTATTAAATTAATTTTTAAATTAAAAGAGATATGTGATACTTATTATACGTCTTTTTTTTGAGGAGAGCTTATTAACTTTTAAATTAAGAAAACTCGCGATATCTATTACAAGTCCTTTTTAAATTTTCTCTACCTTTACTCACAAGCCTAGCTGGGGCAAATGGCCCGGGCCTACAGATGCCCAGAAAGAGAGAGAAGCGTGTTAACCACACAATGCAGCTTATATGTTACATGATGGAAAAACAAGACAGCCTTCTGCCGCTACACCTGGTGTGTGATTCAGAAGGATGGAGCCCATCGTGGGAAAAGGAGTAGAGCTGCCATGCTTAGCTTAGTTTGATCAACTAACTTCATCTTGATTACTTTACTTCACCAAAGAGCTAGATTTGCATTACCATGCTTTATCAGATCTTAGCTTGGCAACTCAATAAATATCTTTTTGGTGGGAATACAATAAATCAAGGTATAAATTAACTCGAAAAGGTAATAGGCTCACAACAGATGTGAATTTAGTGTCTAGTTCAACTCGTGGATGATGTTCAGGTTGAACTTCAGATCAATGTTAGTGTCTTGAGCTAAATCAATGTTAGTGTCTATTGTAGCCTATTCGTTAAAACTCTAGTCGCTTTGGCGACCTAAATCTAAACATCTAAAAATCCATCATATCCCTCTTTCAATTTGCCCACACCAAATTTCCAAATTTAAAAAAGAAGTTTCTGATCTCAGTTTTTCAATCTGAATTACAGTTCGATCGTTAGTGTTTCATGGTTTTTGGATACTACCATAGCAGTTTTACACATGTACAGAGCATCGCCATCACCATAGTTCTTTTTCATGGAGCAATCGCAGATACTTTTTTAAGATCTCAAGACTTCATCAAATCAAGAGCTCTTCTACATGCATTATCGGTAGTCCCTCATTTTAGTCGAACTATTACCATATACAAGATGAGAAGCACATAATTCGTATTTCTTGATGAGCCTTAATTTTTGTTGATGAATGGATTTGTTTGTTAAAATGTCACTGGACAATTCTTTTGCATATATGGTTAGTTGAGGAACAAATAATTTTGGCTCCAGCAGATCTTTGATGAACTATTGATTGTTAGTTGGTGGTGCTTTATGTTTGCTTATATGGTGACAATGAACAAGGCTTCTCATCTCATTGTGGGCATTATTGTTTCTGAAATCACTGCTCGCCAGCAACCAATGGTTGGTCATCTAAGGAGTTGGAAATTACTGATTGCTTTGACTCTTTAGTATCATTATTGAAGAATATTTCCTGGGTGGAGTTGCAATCAAATTAAGAATACATTGCTCACAACTCAACTGCGGGCAACAATGCTATGCAATTTGAATTTCTTGTTCTAATGTCAATATAGATCAATTTTTCAAGTTTGTCAATGATTTGTTGATGAAAGGCTTGTTCTGATGATGATGAATTGGCTAAAAGACCACAGCTACACCGACTATCAAATAAGATTTCAAGTTTCAACTGGTCAGAATAAGTAACTATTTTGTCCTTATAGTTCATGGCAATTTGCAAATCAGGTCACAATACTACAATGAGGTGTTCATGCTGCACTCATTGGGAGCAACATTGATAAACACTTTATAATCTCAATGAGGTGTTCCCTTGTGTCATGTTGTCTTTTGGTACTATGTTAGTAGTTATATTGAGGTGTTTCTTTTTAAGTGTATTTAGCAATTCCTTCCTTGGAGACAAGGAAGTTTTTAAGGGGAAGGGAATGATATGGCTGTAAAGCAAGGGAACTAGTATAAAAGCTGATATTATGTCAAAGTTAAACGAATGAAAAGGTAAAGTTCTCCAACCCCTCCTCTTCCTCTCTCTTATATTCTATCCTTTTCTTTCCTATCTTCTCCTCTACTTCTTCTCCGTGTCTATCCTACAACAATCTCTACTCTTCAATTTCTTACCCAAATTCTCTATCCCAAAGCATGACAGTATCAGTGTCTCAATATAGTTCTCGTCAATTTATAAAAATAGTCATATAGCATTTTAATATGTGGGATATATGTATGAATACAAATATTCATATTTATTAATATAATAGCATAAGTTTTGGATGAAAAGAAAGAATTATATACAATTTTGGGTTTATAATGGTTTTTTCCCCATAATGTGTACACAAAATAGACCTATTTGAAATTTGGAAATGTTTGGGTGATTTGTACTGAATTCTGATTTTTATACTTCATTATTTTTGGATATGTAATAGTTGTATTAATGATTTCAAAAATCTATTGTGGTTGAAATAGAGCATGTATAATAATTTATTAATGAATAAGATTTAAGAATAATTAGAGCAAATACTATATAACACGGACACTAGTGTTTACAACTTTCTTTAATAATCTACATTTTTTCGAATAAAAATGAGACTTTTATAAGTATTTTTGCCATTGATAAAAAAATAGTTATTTTTTGTCACAGTTGAAATGAAAGTTTTTAAAAAATAATTATATGCAATGTAGATCTAAAATTTTGGCCATTTTTATGAAAAAACTTGACATTTGACTATTTATAATATTTTTCTTTAGCTGATGGATCAAATCACAAGGAGTGTTTGTTGGGCAATTGATGGAGGAAAACAAGGCTCGGCTTGATCCATGGGTCCATTTGCCTTTTAACTTTGCCCCGAAATTATACTGATCTACCATAGAGATGATTCCTTCAATATTGTACATCTTCTAGTTCCCGGGAAAAAAATACTTCCATATCTTGTCCCTGTTGATGTTGAATTGTTAGACTAAAAAAAACTTTCATATCTTGTCCCTGTTGATGTTGAATTGTTAGACTTCTCCAATGCATGGGTTAAAAATGGTGTCTTCTTTGTTAAATCAATCAGTAATTATCTTATCCAAGAAAGGTATCATGTGGAGCAAGTGAAAAATCAAAAGCATCTTTAGTGAAGATTGAATAACCGATCTACACCCTAGAATACTATATTTTGGTTGGAGAATGATTTGAGAGTGGTAATCTTTTGTAAGGCCTTACAAGTTTTATTATGCTGCAAAGCCAAATCAAGTTTAAGCAAATCACTCACATATTAAATATTTGTAAGATAGTTTTGTTATTTCAAGAATAATTAGGTACTCTTATCTATGTTTTTCTAATTATTCATTGCGTCTCACAATTAATATTGGTTGCAAGACCTTCGAGCAGATTATTGTCCATTATTTGAACATTCTAATGATGGACAATATGAAGAAATGAGACAGTATTGTAAATCAACAATGTCCTCTATGTAAAACTTAAAGAGTAATCGGCATATGTACAGATTCACCGATTCCTAAGGTGCCCCAACATAGTTTAAAATCTTAAGACTCGAACACGACTTGGATGTCTATGGTAAGGGTAAATATAATTCGGTGAAAGTTGAAAACCAAATTGAACGAAAACTGAATTATCAATTTGGTTTGGTTAGGAATTAATTTGGCTCAATTTTTAGTAGGGAGTTTGAAAAACCGAAATGTATATTGATAATTTGGTTCGGAACTAAACTGAACTTATATGATCCCCTAATTAGTTAATCTAGTTAATTAATCCTCTATCCAATACCTACTGATTTAAGATCCAATATATTAGTGAGGATGAGCTTATGATCCTAAACTTTGGTTAACTACTTTTGAAAAAATAACTAAGCTTATTAGTTTGCACTAATTGGATTAGCTCATTACATGTGGTATTAGCGTTAACCCGAGACTATTTAGATGTAAATTAGCAGCTCATGTTCTATTAGTTAATCTAATTATTCTCATATCCAATACCTAATTGGGTAAGATTTAATAAAATAATGAGGATGAGCTTATGATCTTCAATTTTAGTTAACCATATTAGAAGAAATAACTAGGCTTATTAGTTTGTACTAATTGGATCAAGTCAAAACTGTAAAACCCCAACTTTAGGTTAGAGTTATATTGCATAGAGCTTTTCCCAGTTCAAACCAACTTGAAGTCAGTTTGAGTCCGTTCAGCTTTCAAACCTTTAGTATATGGCCTAGATGGCCTTATGATCATGTTATGGAGGCTTGTTATCTCCCGATATATAGATGATAACATTAGTTATGTTATAGTAAAACATGAGTTATTTCAGTATATTCAAGGTATATGACTTTTATAGAGATTTAGTTTAGGGCTTGAGGGCAAGAATTAGGTTGTTGGTTACGTTTAGCATTCATTTTCTGGGTACATCTTTTGCATGCATCTTAGGGATTTCGTAATGTCAGATAACCCTAGTGGGCCCTACTTTGATTTGAGTTTTAATTGTTTACTCAATTGTGGTTAGGGTTTCGAGGCTCATTTAGCTTTCTCATCTCAAGTTTTGCCCGTAGAGTCTCAGTTAGGCTTTGAGTCAGTTTTGGCTTTTGTCAGTATCAATCTGAGCTTTTGTCCATGCATATATTATATAAATCCTAGCTGGACCGCATTAGGTTCAATCTGTCAGATGATCAGATCTTGATATGTGGCAAGATTTGGATTGCCTAGTTAGCCCTAGCTTCCCCTTCTCCCATGTTTATGGATTTTGAACCCTATACATTGCCGTCACTCTAGCTTGTCCCCAACGCATCTTCGGTCACTGGAATGACAACTCTTTTACCCTCTAATTGATGGCCATCAACCCAGTCCTAACTCTGACACTGGCGCCGTTGCATTTGCTGCTAGAGATGGTATTTTATTTGTTGATTTTCACTGTCACCATTGGCTTTCTGGAGGTTTTCCGACGCAAGTGAGTCTCCTTTGTCCCGTCCGATGTGGTCGACCACCCAAACACCTTCCCCTCCTCCAGACCAACCGATTGAGACTATCACCGTCCATTGTTGTGGTATCTTTGCCGCCGGCAGCACTTTCTTCCTTGCTAGCGTTTCTTCCACTTCTTGACCATTTTCTGCGCAGCTTACGATCGGACTCCATCGGCCACAACCCAAGTCACCATCTCTGTCACCTACTCCATCAATCCTGACCAATGGTAACCTCTACCATGCCACTTTCAATACTTTCCGGTGATGGGCACTGTCGGCTTACTTGGTCTCCCTTTACCTGCAATTGAGTCTGCGACATGTTTGCCTACCTAGAATCATCTAGCCCAACCAACTAGTTGCTTGCATTCGTGTCCAACAACCCGTATCTGTGTCTTTGTCCAACTCACTAACTTGACTCTGACCTAGTTGACTCTATCCAACTAGCCCATTCGACTCGCTGGCCCATTTAAGATCTTTTTAGCCTATTTTGTCCATTTTTCAATGTTTTCTTATATTATGAAACTCCTTACATTAGTTCAGATATATATTTATGTAGTATGGCATGTTTAGGTGTTATGAGCAATTTTATTTATTTGTTATTTTATTTATTATTTATTTGTACATTTATTTATTTATTTTTTTCTTGTCATTTATTTATTTATCGTGTCTGATGCATACTTATATGATTATTTACTATTATTTGATGGTGTATTCACTAATTATTGTTCATGTTCATCATTTATTTATTTACTCATGCATGTGTTATTTATTTGTGTTTAGTCACGTACATTTCTAGCTATTCGTTATGTTATATTATCATTATCATTCATGATTGGTTGCTATTATTTATTTACTTTTATTTATTTATTTATTTTCTTACTTACTCATGCATGTATTATTATTTATTCATGTTTAGTGGCATGATTATATAGTTATTATTTATATTATTATTATTCTTGAGTATTGTTATTATTTATTATTCATCTATTGATGTATGGATTTAATTAATTAATTAATTATTGATTTATTATTTGTGTTTACTTATTTACGTTGTCATGCTTGTTTAGTTGATTTTTTATTATCATTTTGATGCTTAGATGTGCACTTATTACTATTTTATTTATTATTCTTTTATTTATTAAGCATTTACTTATTTAATTTATTTATTGATTGTTTATTTATCGTTTCACGTTCCCAAGCATTGTATTTCTTTTTTAAGTGTTTATATATTTATTTAGTAATGATTCTTGTTTGAGATGTTGATGTGAGTACACACCCCAACCATGCACCGTATAGAGTTGACCTTAGTTGAGCAGTTGGCTCTGATGTAGGTTGCAGAGTTTGAACTCGTCGTAGATGAAAGACAACATGTTGGGAGCTTGGACCTAAAGTCTGTTAGGACTCGCTTCTCAACTTGTCGATCTGTTCCAACGTGGTTTTGATTTCTTGATGGTAGGATGTGTCAAGTGGCTATTTTATTAGATCTCACTTAACATGGGTCATGTAAAATACAAGATTTCCACCATGGTAGGATGGTTTTAGTGCTGATTCGGTGTAAAACCCATGACTTGAGTCAGAGTTTTACTACAACAAACCAGTCGGTTCAAATGTCTGTTCGAATCGAGTCAGTTTCATGAATCGCATGATGAGTCGAGGCTAGCTGTGAGTTTTGAGCGATGAGGGTCAAGTGTACCTGAATATATGATGATAGCGTCAAAAAGATGGTAAGAAATGAGTTATCAGAATATATGAAAGTATGCAGTATTTTTTTTTATATGTTTGATCGTAGAAATAGTTTTAGGCTGAATAACGCATTAGGACGCGTTATGGGACAGTTTAGGCAGGTTATTAATTATAGAGCATGTCATTTAGATGTTGTTGTGTTTGTTATATTTTATGGAATTTTTCCATATTTTTCTAAATTTTTTTAAGGATTTATTACGAACTAGTTATTATTTTGGCTGGGAGTAAAAATCAAGTCAATACTTATTTACGAGTTTGCCATTGGAGTGTTTCTTCTTCGTCCCAACGTTTCCTCACCTCCAAAACCCTATCGTTACCCCTGTGGTTGTTGCCGTCGACGCTGCACTGCCGCCGATCGACGCCGCTCGCCCCGTCTTGCTATACTGTCGCCATGCCGCCCCGACCAACCCTGGCCACCATCTCGCTGCCACGACGCCGGAATCTCCCCACAAGCCGCGACGCTCCCATTGTCGATTCGCCACTGTTTGGGCCACGCCGCCACCGCCGTGATGCCGACGACCAACCCCTCGACCTCCCCGACATTTCCCCCCTAGCTAGCACCGCTGCCGAGGCCGGTCGTGGGTCCGATCGGAGCAACCAACCGCCCTGTCTGAACTCGATGCCACCGCTGGCGATCATCGCCACTGCTGCTGTCCTCACAGTTACCACCATTGGATTGAGCTTGTCGAGCCAGTGCCAACGGTACCTCGTACCACCACCACCCCGCTGATCGCCAAAAACTGTCGAGAAGCTGTTGGAAAATCGCTCGAATCCGCTGGAAAACCAGATTTGTTGGAATTCACCGGATCTTCTGCCGAGTTCGCCCAATCGAACCTGATTGAACTTCGGATGCCGTCGAGCACTAAATTCGAGCTTCGAGATGCGCGACAAAACCCTAACCGTCGTTAATTGCTGACGACGCAATGTATAATTACCTCCGATTTAATTATTTAAAATTAATTATTATTAGTACAGTATGTTTGGATTGGTGAATTGTGTGTTATAATTATATATATAAATGTAGATTTGATTAAGAATAAAATATGAAATTGTTTGTTTGAGTGGTGTTAAAAATGAAAGCTAAGAAACTAATTAGGGTAACTAAGTAATGATCATGATCTAATACAAACTAGCCTAAGTAGACTTACTAAAATTGACATAGGTTGATGTGACTATGATTGATACGTGATGGATGTATGTGTAATATAGGATGTATGACTGCATCATGAGTCGGCATTAGTTTTTAGTTTGTCGTGTAGGTATAGAGTAGGAGCTTGCCGCCTAAGCGCGAGGACCCGATTGAAGCTTCTACTAGGTCCATTTATAACTCGTTCTCTATTTTACGCTATTCTATTATGTATTTGATTTATCATGTACAGGACGAATTAAGTGGCATTTTATCGGATCCCACTTAACTCGGGTCATTTAGCCAACTATTTTTTGGATTAATAACCCTCGAAGTTGAGATCCCTCGAGTCAATTTTTGAAATTAAGATCCACCACAAGTTGCCTTCGGGCCTATTGTATAAATCCCAACCCAAACCTATTTATGTAAGTGAGAGATGGAATGAGGGTTATCGACGGCCACGCCTTGAGATAGGGCGTGTGCTCATCAAAGCAGGCTCTTGGGTTGGAGAGAACCCACTTCATTCCCAAGGGAATCTTGACAACTCCAATTTTGAGTTCTTCAAACCCGGAGAAGTGTGGAAGTTCACGGGTACTGTAATGCAGCACATGCCTAGACTTAGTGGTTTCAAAGGGTACTAAAGGTGCATGCCTTAGAGTACTTGGCCCTTGTAATCAGGGCTAGGAGTAATATAGAGGACTTAGAGGGCAGAAAGGAATGAAATTAATGCGAAAAGCAATAGGGAAATGGCCAAAGTATGAGAATGAGAAAGAAAGGGGGACGCTGTCGATCTAGGTCAATGGCTCCCATATATGCCCTGATGAGTGTTCTATGAGGAAGATATGGATTTCTATTCAACAGGAGAGTTAGCTCTCTTGTGCCAAATTGATATTAGTTATTTTCCAGACTAGTAACACTCGTTACTGACGATTTTCTATAAATATGTAGGTGATCTCTTTGAGGAATGAGAGCTGTCGGGACTACGGAGGTGCAACATAGAAATTGCGCACACATGTACATGCTGAGTGTATGTAGTGATAATGATGTGTATTGAATTGTGTTGATGAATTTGATATGCTATAACTGTGAATCTATTATGAGCATTTTGCATGTGAATGGAAATGAAAAGTGAAAAATGTTCAGGGTAAACTACGAAGCAAGGACAACTAGAATGTGATGGAAAAATGAAATGTTTGGATTATGTTTTGATGCATGTTGATATAAATATATGATGTTTACTGTTGACAGGGTGGCCCTTATTGCACTTTTAGGGGAGACTTTATCTATTTTTCCATAAAAATTAATGAATTTTCATTTGAATTCCTTGCTTGTTCCATTGTCTTGTTTTTGCTTGCACATCATAGGATGCATATAGGACCACGTTAGAACCCAATTGTTCCCATTCATGCATTTCATGTTTGCACTTCCATCTTAAGATGCCGAGGATAGATCCGGGTTGGCTTAACCAAATCCAGTAGATTAGCGAACGGTTCGGTCACTGGTGACATTTTTGGGTCTGTTCACGGATGAGCCAAAATGGGGTGTTACATTCGGTCTTAATCTGGACCATGTTGCTTGCTCGACCCTTTTTACTGCATGCTTGTGTACGATATGTATGTGTAAGCTACAACCTTAGCCTCCCCTGGTGATTGGGGCTACCTAGTTAGACACTATGTCAGTCCTGACTCTTATTTTTGGTTTTTTTTATTTGAATTGAGTCTAAATAGGTTTAGGTCTAAGTCCCTAGCATGTCTAGTTGTTTGTTGGGCGTTTGGAAACTGTTTTGGACCATCCTAGCCCTTATGAGATCCATGATGCAGTAACTGAGGTCACCTCAGTTGCTTTAAGGTGGGAACCCTAAGTACACACAACCTGCAACCATTTTAGGGTTATGGTTTTGGGTAAGCACACAAAGGCTCAAATTTGAACCCCCTTTTTTTCCAGGCGTAAAGCCAGTACCTTTATGCCCAGTTGCGTGACCAGCTATTGCATGTGGTTCGATTCAGCTGGCCTGCATGCTTGGTTTGGTTAGCTGCCGTGGTCCGACTTGGTAGAGGCCAAAGCCCTTGCCCTGGGCCAATGCCCTTGTGCTGGAATTTTTTATTTTTTATTAAAAGTAATTCCTTCTCCTCATTTTTCACCCTTATGCTCTCTTGTGCTATGATTGACCCTTGCTCCTTGGCATGTAAAAAGACTTTAATAAAATCTATAAAAATTACATAAGGATTCACTAAGTGTCTATTGGAAATATGTAAATTGTGGGCTAAGTTAAAAATTATTTAGGTGTTAGTTAATCAATTTTTGTGGAGTGTATAGGAATATAGGGTGAAACCCTAGTTCCCTAGATCTGGATACAAAATCCCTTAGAGTAGTAATTTGGTGGTCCAACTATATGAAATTTCATCCAGACCTTAGGATGTGTTCTAGTAACACTACCCCAAAATTTGAGAGCTAATGGCTCTGTAAATCTTTCGTTATGATTTTCCAAGCCCAGTGGGTCCATCCTGCTCTAAAAAGGAACTAGCCAATGCCTTATATTTCGGAGTCCACTCAGACTCAAATCCTTGGAGCTTGGACATGAACATTTACAGGATTCATGTCCACGGTGTTGGTTAAACCTTACTCTTTTGCCTAGGCATATTTGGAGTGTCTAAGCCCATTTGTCTAGTTAAGTCTGATGATAAAACTCTAAATATGAGACTTTTCTACTAAGCATACTTTCAATTGGAAATCTTAATTAAGGTTACATAATGAGATTTAATAAATCATTAAGCAATATGATTAAGTATTAAGTCTTTTAGCGTTGTACATGTGTTGAAACTTTGACTCGTTTTACGTGCCTATTGCGATCTGAGGTTGATTCAGGTTTCATCTTCTTTTTAGGCTACATGAAGTGAGCTCTCTGAGTTAAGACGAAGAGTTCAACTCATCCAAGTTCATAGGAATCTTTTGTTTCACCTGTGTTTGGCTCTATGAGTGAGGTTTTGACTGAGTTTTATATGTTGGACGCGTCAGTGACATTTTCTCAAATAGCCATTTAGTCGACTTTTTCTCATTTTAATAAAATTACAAGGATAAGATCCCTTATTGATTTTCGAGCTAACGATCTAGAAACTTATTATATAAGTATACATAGTTTTGTGGATTTCACGAAGAAGAAAATGAGTGGTACGGGTTGTAAGAATTACACTAGTACTTTTTTACACCCTAAATTAGTGTAATGTAAGTATGGTATTGTGAATGGAGTGTATTTTTTAAAATTGTGACACTAACCTAATTATTCCATGATACATGGGTATTATGGTAGGTAATATATGGAGGATATGAGGGCGTAAGCGTATTAGTATGTATGTATGCAGTTGTTGAGTTCTCTCTTGTATTTCGATAATGTTTGGCCTTGTCGGCCTAAGCTTATTGCCATGTGTTGGTATTTTGGAAATTTTATGATTTCTTGTGGGTATTAAAATATCCATCTGCTAGTATTTATATATTAATATCTATTTTTGGACCGATTATCAAACTTATTTGATTACTGATAGATTTCCCATATCTATGTAGGTGAGTACGCATGTCAGTGGCCTATGTAGGTGAACAGATCAAGACACTCATGGCTGGGGATGGTACTGTGCATCGATGTGTACAACCTTGCTATGTATATCAAGTCTAAGTATTTTGGGGATTTGATTTTGTGTTATCAGGAACTTTGGAACTATGAGTTGTACTATGATGTGGGAGGGTGCCCTAAGACTTATGTAGAGCCACATGGCATGATGGATGTTGGATGTGTCACGTGTGTTTTGTGTGCCTAGTCATTATTACTATTATTACCATTATTGTCGTGCAGGGTGTTAACTTTGGAGTACTCTAATGATTGTTTGCAGGGTGTATAAGCCTCAAAGTTTCGGAACATGACGAGGAACATACAAGGTATGAAAAACATATTTATCTGTAGCTGTATGTGTGATAGAGTAACGTGGATTGGATGAGCACACAGTTGACACCACTTGAAGGGTCCCTGTGAAGACCAAGTGCTTGGGTATGATGTCTTAACATTTGTTGATGCCTCTATGTCTGTATGTTTATTTTCATTAGTGGGTATGTAGAATATGTAACCATGAACCCTGTGCTACGCGAGTTAACTCAACAGCATAAGAATAAGTATACTTAACTTGTAGGTTAAAATTAAGTATATGAATAGGAACATGCATTTGCATCCTTTCAACCTTAACCACTTAGCTGCTTGTGGGTGTTGCCTTTGTATAGTTAAAAGTGGCCTTCCGTATTATGTAAAGTTACCCTCTTAGTTTCCGAGAGGTGTGCTTCTCCCGTGACTTAGAGTGCATCATTAGCACTAGCCCAAGTCCTTCTTTAGCCCGTGACTAGCATCCTAGCCATCGTCTTTAGCCCAGCCCGCCATCTAACTTGAAACCAAGTTGCTATGATACTATTTGTAACAACCCAACTCAAAGTATAAATTAATATGCCTAAGTCATCTCTTCAAAAGTGATTAACCAAAGTTTAAGATATATAGTCCATTCCCACTAATAAATTAGATCTTATCTCAGTAGGTACATATGTGATTAAGTTAAGAGATCTCACATTCCTTAATGGTTGAGGTATTAGACGCTGTCGAGTGCGGCGGTGTTGCAAGCAGCGATTGCGGCCACGACGATTGTAAAACCCGTGAATTGAGTCAGGGTTTTACGTTACCGAACCAGTCGGTTCGACCGTTGGTTCGAGTCGAGTCAGTTCATGAACCATGTGCTGAGTTGAGACCAGCCGTGAGGACGCAGGTTGGATTATATTCAGGTGGGTTATTAGTTTTAGAGCATGCCATTTGGATGTTGTTGTGTTTGTTTTATTTTATGGGATTTTTCCATATTTTTCTAGATTTTTTAAAGAATTTATTAAGAACTAGTTATTATTTTGACTCGAGTCAGAAACGAGTCAATACTTATTTACGAAATTGCCATTGGAGTATTTCTTCTTCCTCCCGATACTTCCTCACCCAAACCCTATCACTGCCGCCTTGTGTCGTCGCCGCCTGTCGACGCCATGCTGCTGCGGATCAACGCCGCCCCACCCCGCCGTGCAGTCGTCGTGCCGCCACGACCCACCCGGGCCACCGTCTCGCCGACATGACGCCGGAATCGCCCCACAAGCCGCAACGCCCTCCCTCGTCGATTCGCCGCCGTCCGGGCCACGCCGCGACCTCTGTGACCCCGACGACCACCCCCTCGCCGTCGTCGACGTTTCCCCCATCATCCCGACCGCCGTTGAGGCCGGCTGCAGCCCCGATTGGAGCACGCCGCCGCCGCCACCAACTTTCGATGCCGCCGCGAATAGCCATTGCCGCCCCGGCTGCTTTGTTTGACACCACCATCGGACCAAGCCCGTCGAGCTGGTACCGATAGACCCCCTGATTGCCTCGTCCCGAATCATCACCGGAAAACCGTCGGAATCTGCCGGAAAACCGCAGACACTCGCCGGAAAACTGCCGGAACCGCCGGAAAATTGGATTCGTGGGAAATTCGCCGGATCATCCACTGAACGCACCTGGTCCAATCTGATCGGACTTCGGACGCCGCTAGGTGCCGAATTCGAGTTTCGAGCCACGAAACGAAAACCCTAGCCGTCGCCGATTTTCGACGACGCGAGGTATAATTTATTTTAACTTAATTATTTGAAAGTATTGATTATTAGAATTGCATGCTAGGATTGGTGAATTGTGTGTTATAATAATATATATAAATGTAGATTTGATTAAGGATAAAATATGAAATTTGTTTGATTGAGTGGTGTTAAAAATGTAGGCTAAGAAACTAATTAGGGTAACTAGGTAATGATCATGATCTAATGCAAACTAGCCTAAGTAGACTTGCTAGAATTGATATAGGTTGATGTGTGTTGATTGATGCGTGATTGTGTTGATTGTGTGTGCATGCTATAGGATGTGTGATTCATCATGCGGGCGTTAGTTTTTAGCTTGATTGTGTAGGTAAGGTGTAGGAGCTCGCCGCCTAGGCGCGTGGACCCGTTTGGAGCTTCTACCAGGTCCGTTTAGGACTCGTCTCTGTTTTTTTACGCTACTCTATTGTGTATTTGATTTATCATGTGCAGGACGAGTTAAGTGGCATTTTATTGGATCCCACTTAACTCGGGCCATTTAGCCAACAGTTTTCCGGATTAATAACCCTCGAGGATGAGATCCCTCGAGTTTGTTTTTGAACTTCAGATCCAGCTCACGATGCCTTCGGGCCTATTGTATAAATCCCAACCTAGACCTATATATATTTATAGTTTTCGCGTTTTCAGTGAGAGATTGAATGAGGGAAATCCGACTACCGTGCTACGCGAGCGGGCACGTGTGAGTCGATAGTGGGCTTTGGAATGGTGTGTGAGCCGTTTCATTCCCGAGGGATCCTGACAACTCCACCTTTGAGTTCCTCAAACCCGGAGAAGTGTGGAGGTTCACGAGTACTGCAATGCAGCGCATATCTAGACTTGTGGTTTCAAAGAATACTAAAGGTGACTGCCTTAGAGTGCTCGGCCTTCGTGCTCAAGGCCAGGAGTAATATGGAAGGTGTCGAGGGCGAAAAGGAATGAGATTTGATGTGAGAAGAGAAGTGATAGAGAAATGGCCAAGGTATGAGAATGAGATAGAAAGGGGGACGTTGTCGACCCGAGGGCGACGACTCCCATATGTGCCCTGATGAGAGTTCTTGAGGAAGTATATGGTTTTCATTCAACAGGAGAGTTTGCTCTCATGTGCCAGATTGATATTAGTTATTTTCCGGGCCGGTAACACTCGTTACTGACGGTTTTTCTATATATATGTAGGTGAGGAATGCGAGCGATGAAAGCTGTCGGGACTGCGGAGGAGTAGCACGGAACCACGACACATGTACCTGCCGCGTGTAACGTATAATGATGATGTGTTAATGCTATGTGAATGATAATTTAGATGTATTTGTTTGGATGAATTGCCTGTTATGAAATGAACGGATAGATGTGAATGAGCAGGGAGCCTTGGGTTCAGCCTCTGCTTAGATGAAAACAAATGAGATAATAATGGAATGCCGTAGTAGATTGTTATGTTTTGTCGTATTTTGATAAAATATTTATATACCTTTGTTGTGGACAGGTTGGCCCTTATTGCACTTTTAGGGAAACTCTGTCTATTTTTACGTAGTAGTATATATTTTCTTTTGGTTTCTCATTTATTGTTTTGTCTTGTTTTTGCTTGTACATCATAGCATGCATGTAGGACCGCGTTAGAACCCAATTGTTCCCATTCATGTATTTCATGTTTGCATCTCCATCTTGAGACGCCGAGGGCAGATCCGGGTCGGCTTAACCGAACCCAGTAGATTAGCAAACGGTTCGGTCGCCGGTGACATTTCCGGGTTGGTTCATGAGTGAGCCGAAACGAGGTGTTACAACGATGGTCATGGGTGGCCTCAAAATGGAGATCTCAATGAAGGTAATTTGTCTAGGTAATTGGACTAGCCAGAGGTGGTTCGCCGGCGTCGTAAAATGGTTTGAGCGAGTGGCGGCAGCGAGTGGAAACCAATTGCAAAAATGCCATCGTCGGCGGCAATTACGGTAACACTGGTGGTCATGAGAGGTATGGATGGAAAGCCTATTGCGAGGCGATCCTGGGGGAACTGGAGACTCGCAGGCAGCAAGCCGAAGTTGTAACACCCCGTTTCGGCTCACCCGTGAACCGACCCAAAAATGTTACCGGCGACCGAACCGTTCGCTAATCTACTGGGTTCGGTTAAGCCGACCGGATCTGCCCTCGGTGTCTCAAGATGGAGATGCAAATATGAAATGCATGGATGGGATGCGTGGGTTCTAAGGTAGTCCTACATGCATGCTATAATGTACAAGCAAAGACAAGACAAAATAATAAATGAGAAACCAAAAGAAAATATATACTATTTCATAAAAATAGGGTAACACATAATAATCTACTATGACATTCAACCATTATCTCATTCGTTTTTACCTGAGCCGAGTCTGAACTCCAAGGCTCCCTACTCATTCATATTTATCAGTTAGTTTCATAACAAGTAATTCACTCAAGCAAACACATCAAAATTATCATTTACATAACAATAACACACCATCATTATACGTTACACGCGGCAGGTACATGTGTGCGTGGTTCCGTGCTGCTCTTCCGCAGTCCCGACAGCTTTCATCGCTCGCATTCCTCACCTACATATATATAGAAAAACCGTCAGTAACGAGTGTTACCGGCCCGGAAAATAACTAATATCAATCTGGCACAGGAGAGCAAACTCTCCTGTTGAATCAAAACCATATACTTCCTCAAGAACTCTCATCAGGGCACATACGGGAGCCGTCGCCCTCGGGTCGACAGCGTCCCCCTATCTTTCACATTCTCATACCTCGGCCATTTCTCTATCGCTTCTCGCATCAAATCTCATTCCTTTCCGCCCTCTGCACCTTCCATATTACTCCTGGCCTTGAGCACGAAGGCCGAGTACTCTCAGGCAGTCGCCTTCAGTACCCTTTGAAACCACAAGTCTAGACATGCGCTGCAATGCAGTACCCGTGAACCTCCACACTTCTCCGGGTTTGAGGAACTCAAAGGTGGAGTTGTCAGGATCCCTCGGGAATGAAACGGCCCGCACACCATTCTAGAGCCCACTATCGACACACACGTGCCCGCTCGCATAGCACGGTAGTCGGATTTCCCTCATTCAATCTCTCACTGAAAATACGAAAACTATACATATATATAGGTCTGGGTTGGGATTTATACAATAGGCCCGAAGGCAACGTGAGCTGGATCTGAAGTTCGAAAACAAACTCGAGGGATCTCATCCTCGAGGGTTATTAATCCAGAAAATTGTTGGCTAAATGGCCCGAGTTAAGTGGGATCCGATAAAACGCCACTTAACACGTCCTGCATGTAATAAATCAAATACACAATAGAATAGCGTAAAACAGAGAACGAGTCCTAAACGGACCTGGTAGAAGCTCCAAACGGGTCCACGCGCCTAGGCGGCGAGCTCCTACACCGTACCTACACAATCAAGCTAAAAACTAACGCCCGCATGATGAATCACGCATCCTATAGCATGCACACACAATCAACACAATCACGCATCAATCAACACACATCAACCTATATCAATTCTAGCAAGTCTACTTAGGCTAGTTTGCATTAGATCATGATCATTACCTAGTTACCCTAATTAATTTCTTAGCCTCCATTTTTAACACCACTCAATCAAACAATTTCATATTTCTATTCTTAATCAAACCTACATTTAAATATATATTTATAACACACACACAAATCCTGGCATGCAATTCTAATAATCAATATTTTTAAATAATTAAATTAAAATAAATTATACCTCGCGTCGTCGAAAATCGGCGACGGCTAGGGTTTCCGTTTCGTGGCTCGAAACTCGAATTCGGCACCTAGCGGCGTCCGAAGTCCGATCAGATTGGACCAGGTGCGTTCGGCGGATGATCCGGCGAATTTCCCATGAATCCAATTTTTCGGCGGTTCCGACGGTTTCCGGCGAGTGTCGGCGGTTTTCCGGCGGATTCCGGCGGTTTTCGGCAATGATTCGGGACGGGGCAATCAGGGGGTCTATCGGCACCAGCTCGACGAGCTTGGTCCAATGGCGGTGTCAAACAAAGCAGCCGGGGCGGCGATGGCCGTCGGCGGCGGCGTCGAAAATGGGTGGCGGCGGCGGTGTGCTCCGATCGGGGCTGCGGCCGGCCTCGACGGCGGTCGGGATGATGGGGGAAACGTCGGCGACGGCGAGAGGGTGGTCGTCAGGGTCACAGCGGCGGCGGAGCGGCCCGGACGGCGGCGGAATCCGGCTCGAAGTGGCGACGGCCGAGGCGGCTTCATGGAGTCGCGGCGGCGCGCTGGCAGGCGATCGCTGGCCGGGGTTGGTCGTGGCGGCACGGCGACGGCACGGCAAGGCGGGGCGGCGTCGATCGGCGGTAGCACGGCGTCGGCGGCGGCGGCGGCAGCACGCAACAGTGGCGGCGAGGGTTTGGGTGAAGAAGGGTCGGGAGGGAGAAAATTACCCTCAATGGCAGTTTCGTAATTAAGTATTGACTCGATTCCTACTCGAGTCAAAATAATAACTAGTTCGTAATAAATTCTAAAAAAATCTAGAAAAATATGGAAAAATTCCATAAAATAAAACAAACACAACAACATCCAAATGACATGCTCTATAACTAATAACCCACCCGAATATAATCCAACGCGTCCTAACGCGTTATTCGGCCTAAAACTATTTCTTCGATCAAACATATAAAAAGAAAAAAATACTGCATACTTTCATATATTCTGATAACTCATTTCTCACCATCTTCTCGACGTTATCATCATATATTCAGGTACACCTGACTCTCATCGCTCATAACTCACGGCTGGCCTCGGCTTAGCACGCGGTTCATCAAACTGACTCGACTCGAACCAACGGTCGAACCGACTGGTTCGGTAACGTAAAACCCTGACTCGAGTCATGGGTTTTACAAAAGTAGCGGTGGAACTAGGGTGGGAAACATCTAAAATCAATGAAATCTCTAAAAAATAATTAGGTGCAGATAGGGTTGATGTGGATGACTCTGATCTCTCCACGTGGCACAATCTACACGTCTGACAACTAGTGGCCTAGTAGGGCCCACATATGGGAGCGGGCGAGGGGCAGGGGCAGGAGGGGGCGCTGGGTGGAGGGTAGTGGGGCCGTGGGTTGGGGGGGGTGGTGGGGGGAAGGAAAGGGCGATGACAATTTTGTAATAAAAGCCTTACTCACTCCTAACTCGTGTCAATATTATGAAATAAATTTTAAAAAATATAAAAAACTTGGCTCGCTCTAGACATGAGTCAATATCATGAATCAAATCCAAAAAAGATAAAAAACTTGACTTGTTATGAGGCGGTGACAGCACTAGCCGGTGGCATCACTGGTAGGGGAGAAGGTCAGGGTAAAGAAATGCCTTTAGGTGTTGGGGTAGTTTCGTAATAAAAATTTGACTCGCACCCGACTCAAAGTCTATATTACGAAATACATCCCAAAATATATAAAAAAATAAAATAAAATAAGGGGAAATAGAGTCATTGGTGTGGCAAAACAGGGGAGAAGGAAATAGGGAGGGATAGTTTCATAATAAAAACTTGACTCTCTCCCGACTCGTAATATTGCGAAATACATCTCAAAAGATATGAAAAAATAGAATAAAATATCATAAAATAAAATAATCTATTAAAACTCAATTATTTTTTTAATCATATTTTATAATATTTTATATATTTTTGGATGTATTTCGTATTATAAACTCGAGTTGGGAGCGAGTCAAGTTTTTATTACGAAATATTTTATTTTAAATGTTATTTCATAATAAAAACTTGACTCGAGTGGGGAGCTAGTCAAGTTTTTATTAAGAAATTATTTTTTAAATTTATTTCTTGTAATATTGATACGAGTCGGGAATAAGTCAAGTTTTTATTACGAAATTATCATCGCCCTTTCCTTCCCCCACCCTCTGTTTTGTCGCGCCATTGCTAGTGACGGCAATAGTTGAGGCAATTGGGCGGCGGTGGAAAACGTGTAAATTGGGGGTGGGGGGACTGCGGGTGGGGATAGGTGCCGGGGGCCACTACTATAGGCGGGGACGGGGGGCGGAGAATGCGTGGGGGGCCGTGGCTGGGGGCGGGGATAGGCTGCAGCGGTGGGCAGGGGAGGGTGAGGGGGGGCACGGCTATGGGCGAGGGCGAGGTGGCGGGTAGGGGTGGTGGCAGGCAGGTTGCCAAGGGGGGCGTACTGTGAGAGGGAGGGGGGGAGGAGAGAGAGAGAGATGAAGATTGATAGCCGCTGGATCAATATATGTGCTACGTGTGCATTGCAAAAGAGGCAGCGCATACTAGTTCCATATATATATATATACATACATATATATATACATACATATACGGAAAGCTCAGATCAAAACTTTCGAAAGTCAAAACTAATTTGAGTCATAAAAGTGACTTTATAAGTAGGAATCGAGGTAAGAAGGCTAAATGAGCCTTGAACTATTAACTTAATCTGGTGAAAATTTACAACTCAATCAATCTAGTCGCACACGAGCACAATTTGGTGATTTAAAATCCCTATGATGCATGTAAATGAGATATTCTGAAAATCCCAAATGGATACTAAACGCTACAACAACCTAAATCTAGATTTAAAATTTTTCCAAACTCAGAAAAATCGTATATATACCTCGCGTATACACTGATAACTCATGTTCTTCTGTAGCCTAATTCAAGTTATCATTTACATGTCGGGTATATGCAAGCACCATAATATGCTCATATGGCCATTTGGGCCCCATACTCATGTTCTAAAAACTAATTTGGCTCGAACTTACTTAAACCGACTCGAGAGTGGCTCAAATCGGGCAAAGCTATAAGCGAGTAAAACTCTAAAGCTGGGTTTTACATAATATCTATACCTACCCATGTTGAATCCTATTTGAAAGAAGCCATAGACGAATAGAGTGTACCATGAAAACTTGACTCCTACCAAATTTGGCTAAAAAATAAAAATAAAAACATTGTAAAATAAGGATAAAGAGGGAATCTTCCCCTTTATCCAGCCAATTAACCGGCCTCTTCTGGGAAACATAGGTTCCCCCCTCTTGTATATATATATATTAGTTTTTTAAATAAAAAATTCTACAAATGAAGTCAACTCTGTTCTTTATTTAATTTCATTTTTTAACAAAATTTATAATTACAAAAAACAAAAATAAGGTGGTTGATCAGCCAAACAATTATTAGACCAATTGCCAGTGGAGAATACCTCCCTTTTATCTAAAAACCAAGCGAAATTCAACGATATACTTACAAGCTTTTCCAAAATATTACATTAGTGACAAAAACTATACAAAAAAGAATTTTGAACGATCTTGAGTATGAATTTAATAAAATAACTTATTTTGGAAATAATTAATAAATAATTACTAGTGTAAAAAAGCAGATGCTATCGTGGACTGGCTTGATGGGTCAGAACAAGAAGCATATATTGCATTGGAGGGATTAGGAGGAGACTTTGTATTTTGATAAGTATTATGTATTTTGCATAGATCATGAAGGGACTTTATTTTTTATAATAATCATCATGTATTTTAGATTTTTTAATTTCATATTTTCATGTATTTTATCAACAAAGTTGTGGAGGCTGAATTAATCACATCACACGAAGCCTCAAATCCGACGCGGGAGTAAAAAAATCATCCTATTTTATATAAGAAAAATAATAAAATAAGGTACAAAATAATACAAAGGTTGCTTGCCCTATGCGAATATGGTAGAAAGATTAATAATGTAACTTTGGAGCTCAAATCATGTGATGGATGGACTACTTAAGAGATCCAAGGGAAACACCTAAATATTATTAGATTTTTTAAGCTACAAATATTAATTGTTTGGCAAATAATTTGGCCTGGCCTCTCCAAATATGTGAGACCTACTTGTTAATGCAGTTTTGTAAAAAAATAAAAAACAAAAAAATTATAATTTTTTCTAAGCAAAAGAAAAAAATTCCATAACATCCAATCATGATTTGAGACGTGTTGACAAGAAAAAAGGGAGGAGTGTTTCTGCCGCCACGCCCCCCACCGAACCCCGCTGACCTATCGAAACGTGTCCTATCGCAGGCCCCACTCTCCCCGCTTGACCCGGCGGACACCTTGCCGACGTGGCACGTGCCCGCGAATATTCCCCACGTCCCGTGCTTGCGAATCTTTCTCACGTGGACCCTCCACCTCATCTCCTCTCCGACGTGTCGCTTCCCCATTGGTTACCCTAAATTTCTCCTCGTCGTTTATTGTATTCACCCCAAATTCGGTGCGGTGTATGTTTCTCCCCCGTGTTCCCACCGCCGACGACAATCTTCATTTTCTTTATTCCATTGTTTGTTTTATTCTCACGTTTAATTGTTGATGTTACTGTTCATTGAATCATGATCAAATCTTTCGTTACAAATGTTGCAACAAGACCCAAACTATTCGACTCATATTATTGGGTATGAACTTGGAAGGGCGGATGATCCATGCATGGGGTCGATAACGGGTATGGTCATGATCAATGCAGAGCAGAAGTTGGACGTAGTAGATCAGTTGGTGTAGTTTGGATGTTGTTCGATTGAGATTGGTTGAGGAGTTGAAGAGGAGAGGAGATGTTTGGGGGAAGGGAGAAGGGGTGTGGGAGCTACCCGTGTGAGCAAGGGGTGGTGTTGTCGAGGGACCCCAAGCCTCGCCTCAGATGGACCCCTGACCTCCATGATCGCTTTGTGGACGCCGTCACCAAGCTCGGCGGCCCCGACAGTGAGTCCATCTCGGTTGCTCATCTTGTTTGATTACTGGGTTTTGATTCAGATGTAATTGGGTCAATCTGATTCTGCTGTGTGATCATGGTATGAAGTACTATAGTTGCTCTTGTTTGGATTGTTCGATCATGTTTAGTTACTGGGTTTTGGTTCAGATGTTGTGTCAATCTGTTTTCGGTTGTGTAATCTTGGTATGAATTGTTTTCATTGTTCTATCATGTTTAATTACTGGGTTTTGGTTCAGATGTTTTGTCAATCTGCTTCCTGTTCTGTGGTCTTTTCTGTTATTTTGATGGAATGTTGATCTTGCTGCTTCAGAAGCAACGCCCAAATCTGTGCTGAGAGTGATGGGATTAAAAGGGTTGACGTTGTACCATTTGAAGAGTCATTTGCAGGTACATATAGCTCATATATCTTCAACATCCTTGTTCTCTTTGCTCTGTTTCGGACACTCATTTCGGAACACAACTGCAGAAGTACAGACTGGGAAAACATGGTAAGAAAGAAGGCAGCCAGGATGACAGCAAAGAAGGTATGGAAAAAGCTTCTTCTTAAGATGAATTGGTCGATCTAATCAGCTAAAAAGCGAAATTCATTTTACTTTTGTTAGACATTCTAGAATGTCAGAGCCAAGGCCAATCGTCTGTCACAAGTTGCTGCTCTTCGCCTGTGTTCAATAACATGTATGTGCAGATGAATATTCATTTTCCTGTAACTGCATGCTTGATAGGTAGCTGGTATATATTTTTTATATGATGAATTCTATTTACAAGAAGTGATATTGATTGTTGAACATTGGTGTGGCAGAGACATGCCACTTACAGATGCATTGCAATATGAAGTTCAGAGGAGACTTCAAGAGCAGCTAGAGGTACCAAAATTCCCTTTAAACAGTGACTGAGTGCAGCAAAAAATACTAGAATTATGAAGCTAATTTGACTTGATTGTCTTTACCTGTGTAGGTGCAAAGAAAGTTACAAATGAGAATCGAAGCACAAGGCAAGTACTTTCAGGCTATATTGGAGAAGGCACAAAAAGCTTCTCATCAGAGATAAGCAACAATGCAAGTCTAGAAGAGACAAGAGCCCAACTCACAGACTTCAATTTAGCTCTCTCTGGCCTAATGGAGAACATGAGAGATGAGAGGAAAGAACACACTATTCCCAGGGCCTTGGTAGATGGCCATGAAGGGAGTCACCAGCTTCAACCTCTGAAGTTGTACAACCGGCATGGCCAGGAAGATGTGAAGTTGCAAGCTTTCAATGAATTGCATTTGTTCGATCTAAATCTTAAAGGGCATGGTCAGTTTGAGTTCATGGGCGGCCAGGGGTACTAGATGTGAAGCAGTGTTTCTTCCCCATTGCAATATCTACCAGTAACTAATTGATGACTGTTGTGTAATTGTGGCATTGCTTTTGTATTATTTGTATTCTGCGCGATTGAGCCGAACGGTTAAAATTTTGTGAAGAGAATTGAGATCGACATACATTGAACTATCTATATATTGAAGAGTATTTTTATACTATCTTATGTGCGTATGAAACCTTCTTAATTGATGGCAGTATTATTCACCTGCTATTGTACAAACTGCAAAGAAATAATGCTGTACCAGTAGAAGTTTAAGAACAGTAATTGGTATGGCAAACATCTTGTAAAGAGTACACCAACGAAGTTCCGCAACCTTAGAAGTTTGAAAGCAGTGATTGGTATGGCAAACATCCGGGACAAAAGAGCACACCAATCAAGTTTCACAACCAGAGTTGGACTCATATGAGCTAAGGTTATACGTTGCTCGGTTATAATGGTTATGGTTCTGTCCATATCATTACCATAACTATTTACTATTTCTAAAAATTTTACCATGACTAAAACGATAACTAAGTATATAAAATTTTGCCATAATAAAGTTTTCACCATTTTCCCGCTAGTTAAACAATTAAAATATGGTTAAATTAGTTAAATATTATATATCATAAACTCAACTTTATCAAGTTGGTTAAAAATTAAGTTATCTAAACTACTTTGTCATTCACAAAATATAAAATGTTCCAACCATCTAAAATATGTTAATTTAACATTAAAAATTATGAAATTAGTAAATAAATAATCAAAATTAAGTAAATTTATCAAATGGGTACTTGGACAATTAAAAATTTTGAGATTAATGTTGAGCTACAAATAAATTTTGTAGTTATATAACATAATTAAATAATAATTGATTAAATCAGTTACAATAGAGCTTTCTATTATCACCATTTATATTTAAAGTCTCATTGGTTAAATTTAATGAGTTTTAACTATTTTTCTTTTATATTGAACGACTTCACTATTTTTGTTCTATTTAATTCGAAACGGTCGGTAAATCAATAAATTAAATGCTCATTTATAACCCTAATAGTAATTTACGCCAATGTTAAGATAGGACCTAACAAAACTTAAGATTCTCATAGTATGAACTTTGATACTAGCACTCCCGTCGTCCTTGTGAGACTACTTTCCCCAATTTCAATTTATTAATGACGACAAGTTTATGTTCATGTTCAGTAGCTGTGGTCGGCATGGGCACGAGTCACCACTTTACCTGGCCTCTCTGCAGACTGTGGGGGAGAGGAGACCCGAGGCCTCCTCGAGTCATGATCGCGTTTTATGATAGATATATAAAAGTGGGATCCATGGCCTATATCTTTGTTTGTTTCATTATATAATTTATTCTATTTTGAGTCGAGTTAGTCTATTTTATGTATGTTTTTATGTTTTGGTCTTGTTAGTTCAAGTTTTCTTATTACAATCAAAGTCCTAGTATACTTTTTTTACTAATTTAATTAGGTCTAAGTCATATAATTAAATAATTTTACAAATGCAAGCTTGATGGCCTTCAACATTGCCATTGAATATAAATACTCTTGCTTTGTGTGACTCATTTGTGATAATTTACTTTGTGCTACCTTTCACTCATATTCTTCATAATTATGAGAGAATTCTATGAAGGTCGGGCCTCCCTGGCGGATGGTTAGAAGCGTAATAAGGTAATTTTTTCCTCATGAGCTAAATTTTTGGGGATGAAAATTCATAAATTAGGGAAATTATGAAACCATAATTTTATTTATTTATATATATTAATTTTATAAAACTTACACTCGGCAATGGTTCGGCTGGTCCTGATAGGGTTTATTTATTTATATCTCCTTATCATCGTGGTGACCATATATGTATATATATATATATATATATATATATATATATATAAATTCATATATATTGTTCACCAGTTACTTCTAGAATTGCTGTTATTATTTCTCCAATCTTTGCTAAATAGAAAAGGTCATGGGCTGATTGGATGTGCTTAATGCTCGACTAATTGGTGCATCTGTGCATGCATGGGATCTAATCACAACTTAGGGCATTTTCTGATGATAGTTTAAGTGTAATATATAATCATGTATTAATAATGGTATGAAGATAGGGATCAGTTAATTAAAAGGTTATAGAGTTCCTTCGAGTAAATAATTTATCATCATAAATTTTGTTATCACTGATTTGTGATTGTTCTCATTAATTAATATTTATTTGTATTGTTGAATTAGATAATTAGATAATGGTCGGCGGTTCACCAGCTTGTTATTTGGTTGTCTTACTCATTACTAGTACGATTATAAATCAACGCAGTATTAGACGTTCATGTAGGGAATTATCATGTTATTAATTAATTGTTATAGTTGTTCTGTTTAAAGAATAACTAGTATGGGTTAGAATTTACAGTGGATTGTTGGACGACTAAGTGCTAAGCCTCGGGTTAGATTTAGTCCTTAAAGGTTACTGAATGTGTACCTGGCCTGTCAACCCAGTTTTTCTGGATTTTGTGTTTAGCTCGATCCAAGTAGCACACAGTTGGTCTGATTTGATCAATCCTGTACTAGTGGGATTGTTTGTGTGAGGTGTTGTATGTTTGGGCATTGGGCGTGTCTGTTGTTGAGTTATTCTAATTTGCCCCAATTGAATAAGCCGCTACTTGTTTTTTGTCACATGCATTCGGGCTTACCTCCTATACCTGGTGGTGTTTTAGAAATCATCCTGAACCTTCTTCTTATTTTATTTTCTTTTATTTTTCTCTTTTATTTTCATTTTTTCCCCACGTTTTCACCCAACGTGGCACAATACAAGGGCACCCCCTGGGGACCTTTTTGCCGGTGCACGTGCGTGCATGCATGTGGCTGGGCAGGACCTAGGGCGCCGTTGTGTAGCGTGTTTTTGGTGGGGGTTAAAGCCCTTCCTCGCCAGCCCTGTTTTTGGTCCCCCTTCTCCCTACTCGCTTCCTTGTCGCCTTGTCCCGCTGCTGATGCCTTTCTTGGCCACCATTAGCCCACGGCCCTCCTTGGCCTCCTTCCCCTTCCCCTCTTCTCCTTTCTTGCCTCCTCTTCGTCCTTCCCCGCCGAGGTGTGCCGCCCCTTTCCCTGTTTCTTTTCTTTTTGGTATGATCATGGTTGTTCGCATATAAAATCTCTGATTATGCATATAAATAGCTAGATCTTCATCTCATTATTTAGATCTACCAGTTTTCTTGCCACTTGCATGATAAAAAAGTGTTTTTTATCGTTTTAGTTGTTATTTTTGTAATTAAAAAGTAATAAAATAGTCTTGTTGGCCTAAATCATTAAATCTACTAACTAATACACCTAATAACGATTGAAACTATAAAAAGATTAAAACTTTATAACTTTTAGACAACGTACGAGCTACTGGATTTCATGTGCCAAATTAGTAAATTAGTTAAATAATTAAAAAATGATAATTTAAGCCACGTTTGGTTATAAAATTAGTGTTGGTGTGAAATCTTAAGCTAAATAATAATTAACCTAATTGCTTGATTACTTGAACATTATTAGATTATTTTAATTAATAAAATAATTCAAAACTAACAGGTACGGGCATGGGTTCGATTCAACATCTCAAGTAGCTCCGTTAGGGCTCATCGGATCTTTACAATCCAATGTCTTTTAACTATTGCTATTCCAAAGTCAGTAGAAGAGAATTATCACCAGGGTTAAGTTTAAACAAGTTAACAGGCAAGTTAAGTTACTTTTCATTATTTTATCGAGATCTCGTTCTTGATTAGCATGTCAAACACCCTATGTTAATTGCCCTAGTTTTTGGTCATCTCGATCTCATATGTTAGAGTTTAAGTGTGCGGGATGAATCCCAAAAAGTATTTCATTAAATACCAAAATCTTAGCTTCAACATCCTTATTTGATTTATCAGATTCTTGTGTAGTTTTTGGCATGCTCGGCATGCGAATGTGTTTGATGTATTGTGTGGAGTGATTAATTTCTTGTTTTGTATGTCATGTCATTTGCCGCTTCTAAGACTAGTATGTATCATTGCACGCATGCATCATACATGGGTGGTATGTGTTTGTTAAGTCGTGCGGAGTTAAACTTACTATGGTAGGAGGAGGAGCTCTTCTCATGTTTGTTAGGACTCTCCTTCTGTAACACCTCAACTTCGGTTCACCTAGGAACTGAAATAGAAATGTTACGATCGAGTCGAGTCATATTTAAAGTTGTTGGTCGGTTAGACTCAATTAATAAAATACATCAAAACAACCCGCTTGGCGTCATGAGAATGAAAGACATTGTTAAATATGCATCAAAACACATCAAATATAAATAAAAGAAAGAAAATAATTCTGTTGTGCTCAAGTATGTGTAGTGTTTATCTGTCCATCCCAGCAAAGTCAACTTAGGATTACAAGACCTACATATATAATATGAAAAATGTTATTAATGAGTGTTACTGATCCGAAAAATAACTAATACAAACTGGCAAATAGGTATTCGATTACCCACGAAAACTTAGGAAACTTCAGAATTACCTCACACTGGGTAGTAAGCAAACATATTTAAAACAAGTTCTGGTGCGCATGCACGGGTAATATTCATATTCATACATACAACCCTTACGCCCTCATATCTTCTATATTACACTTGCCACGGTACTTGAATGGCGAAAGGAATGGTTAAGTTAATGCCACAAATTCAACAATGTGGTGTACTACGCAGTACCCTCATACTCCGCATTACCTCAGGGTTTGAAATAGTATTAGTGCAGTCCATACATGTCTCTATACTACTCACTCTCTTATTGATGAAATTCATAAAAATGTGCTTACTTATATAATAGGTCTAGGGAAGAGGCTTGTATTATATATTTCTAGAGTTTCAATTTGAAAACCAATAAGGGATCTCATCCTTGTAGTTTTATTAAACATGTGTAGAAAATACAGCTAAATGACCCAACATCGGAAGGGTCATATAAAACGCCGCCGATGCCGTCCTATGTCTAAAATGCGGCTAAACTTGACACACAGTGTAAAACCCACGATTCGAGTTAGGGTTTTATATTCAGAACCGGTCGGGTCGACCGTTATTTTTTCGAGTTGAGTCAGTTTCAGGACACGTGTACCGAGCCGATGCCAGTCGCGTGTATGAGCTATGAGGGTCATGCGTACCCAAGTATATGATGATAACGTCATGAACACAGCAGAACAGAATGAGTTATCAGATATATGAGAGTATGCCAGTCATTTTTTTTATTATTTTTATATATAATGGATCGTAGAATTAGTTTTAGGCCGTTTACTGCGTTAGGACGCGTTACGGGCATTTTGGGTGGGTTGATAGTTCTAGAGCATATCATTATGATTTTTTTGATGTTGTTTGATTTTACGGGATTTTTCCCGATTTTTATGAATTTTTTTAGGATTTAATACGACCTAGTTATTATACTTGACTCGAGCCGGAGACGAGTCAAGTCTTAATTACAAGTTTGCCACCCAACCTTTCTTCTCCACGACGACCTTTTCTCCCCACGCCCAAACCCTCGTGCCGCGCCGCCCCTGTTCGCGCGCCACCGCCGCCGCTGTCGGCGCCGCCCGGCCGTCGACCGACGCCGCCCAGCTCGGCGACGACGTCGCCGTGCCGCCCCGACCAGGCCCGGCCACCATCGGGCCGCCGCGACGCCGGAATCGCCACGCCTAGCGCCGCGGCTGCGTTTGGTCGCGTCGCCGATTCTGCCGCCGGCGACCGTCGCAGCCGTCATCCAGTGGTCGCCTCAGCACCACCGACCACCCAGCGACCCTCCTCGACTGGAACGGAGGCCGTCGCCACCGTGGCCGGCCGGATCTAGCGACCCATCGCCGCCGGCTCTGTTTTGCCATTTTCCGGCGAGCCGCCACCTCCATTGGCCACGCTGATGCCATAGATGAGTCGGGCTTGCCGAGCCGGTTCCGAGGGTACCCAACACGACCACTTTCCGGCTAGTAGACGCCGCCGGCGATTGTCGCCGGAAAACCACCGGAAGCCGCCGGGAAACCGCCAGTAGCTGCCGGAAAACCGTCGGAAAATCGGAATTTCTGGAATTCGCTGGAATTCACCGGATCTTCCGCGGAGCTCACCCAGTTGGACTCGATCGAACGTCGGACGCCGAGGAGCGCCGAATTCGAGCTCCGAGACGCGCGACGGAACCCTAGCCGTCGCCGATTGCCGACGACGTGAGGTATAATTACCTCCGATTGAGTTATTTAAAATTGAATATGATTGTTAGCATAGCATGCTAGAATTAACTAGTTGTCATGATGAATGTTAGCACAGTATGCTAGATTTGATTAACCGTCATGAGTAATGCCTAATTATGAGTAAAGGGATGATTGTATGATTTGGGTAATTGCGAATGAACAGTAAGTGATCTAATGAGGTAGATCAAGTCTCAGCATGATAAGTGATCACGAGATAACTTAGAAAAACACAGTAAAATTGGTATGAATAGAACGAGTTAGGATTATTTACTTTTATGATTATTTGATTGGTCATTGTGATGGATGATGATGGTATTGTGATTGTGATGTTATTGAGTTTGATGCATCATTTAGTTAGCGGGCGTTAGTATTTAGTTTTGATGTGTAGGTACGAAGTAGGAGCTCGCCGCCTAGGCGCGATGACACGCTTGGAGCTTCTACCAGGTCCGTTTAGGACTCGTCTCTGATTTACTCTTTCTATTGTATGTTTAATTTATTGTCTGCAGGACGGGTTAAGTGGCGTTTTATCGGATCCCACTTAACTCGGGCCATTTAACCGAACATTTTCCGGATTAATAACCCCTCGAGGATGAGATCCCTCGAGGATGATTTCGAAAACAAGATCCACCACAAGTTGCCTTCGGGCCTATTATATAAATCCCTACCCAGCCCTATATATATATAGTTTTCGCGTTTTTAGTGAGACGAGAGATGGAGAAATCGACTGCACGTACCATGCAGAGGATGCCGTGACAGTCAAAGCGGGCTCTGGATTAGTGCCAGCGGACTGTTCCATTCCCGAGGGATCCTGACAACTCCGCGTTTGAGTTCCTCACACCCGGAGAACGTGGAGGTTTACGGGTACTGTTTAGTACAGCGCATGTCCGGACTTGTGGTTCAAAGGGTACTAAAGGCGACTGCCTGAGAGTACTCGGCCTTCGTGCTCAAGGCCAGGAGAAATATGGAGGTAAGGAGAGGGCTTAGGATAAAGTTTCACGAGAAGTACTGAAAAAGAAGTGCTGAGAGTAGCACAGTACCAGCAGCAGTAAGTTCGGGATGCTACCGGGTCTGCAGCCCAGTGGCTCCTCAGTAGTGCCCTTCAGAGTGTTCACGTGGAGTATATGATGATTTCGTTCATATGAGAGTTTGCTCTCATAGCCAGTTTGTTATAGTTATTTTACTTTTCGGACCAGTAACACTTGTTACTGACGTTTTTCTTATACTATATGTAGGTGATAAGCACGAGATGGATGGGCCAGCCAGGACGGAGGAGCAATAAGGTCTTCTGCACACACACATTGGGTGATTGAATGTTTAATGTTTTTTATTATGATATTATTTTATGAACATGCTATGAGTAAATGTTTGAGGCATGACAATGAGATGAAATGAAATGATCAGAGTAGCGCAGCAAAAGTATGATGGGTTGAAACCCAAGCTTCAGAATGAGTGTATAGTAGATTAGATTCTGTGTGAATGAAATTGTTTGATAGTTGGTTACATATATTTTTATATGTATATTTGACAGGGTGGCCCCTAATTACATTTTTAGGGGAAATTCTGTCCGTTATATTTCAAAACTTTTATTAATTTTTATCGGGATTGTTTGGTGTGTACTCTGACTTGCATGTCATTCATGTAGTACCATGTTAGGGTTTGTGTATTCATCCATGCATTACGAGTTGTATCTTCATCTTAAGACGCCGAGATTGGATCCGCACGAGTTAGGTTCGGGTTAGCCGACCTAACCGGGGCCTGTAACATGCCGGTTTGGTTCACAAGCGTGAACTGGATTTGGGGTGTTACACACAGGAGCCAAGTAGAAATCAAGTAAAGGGAGAGTCCTACGAACTTGTGGTCCAAGCTCCAAGCACTTCGACACATCTACGGCAACCTCGGACTCTGTAACCTACATCGAAACCCACTACTAAGTGAAATATTGACTTCTCTACATGATGCATTCTCATGTTGTGTGCTCACATCATCAATACATCATAATAAATAAGATAGTGCTAAATAAATCTACACTAAACATTTAGCACACAAATTGAGACATAATAATAAATAATAAATAAATAAATAAATAAACATGGAAATACATAGCTAATTAGACACATAATAAATACATTAACATAAATAATATTCTAATCATAAAATAATAATATAATTATACTATATAAATACATAGGTAAACACGAGTAAATGTCAACATACACTTGTGTTAGTAAACATATAAATATATATAATAATAATAATTCAATAAATAAATAAATAAATAAATAAATAAAAATAGTTAATACTCATTAATCATGAATATTAATGATATCATAGTTATACAATACAAGAATACATAATTAAATACAAATATACATGCAAACAAACAAATAAATGAATAAATAAATTTATAAATACAATTTAGTAAACATAAATAAGACTAATATTAATAAGTAAATATATCATTATTAATAATAAATAATCATATAAACGTGTATTATAATCAATAAATACACGAATAACAAGAAATGAATAATAATAAATAAATAAATAAATAAAATAATAAATAAAGAAAAATAAACATAACATCCAAACATATTAAATCATGTGAATATGCATCTAAACTAACAAATGAGTTCTCGAATTACCGAAAACAACGCAAGAATAGATGAAAACGGTTTGAAAATGACTAAACCGGTTCAACTGAGTTAACTCTAAACGAGTTAGGTCGAATCAGCTTGGTCTAAGTTAAATAAATTAATGGGCTGGATTGGTCTGGACTAATGGACACAAACACGGGCTCGGACTGGCGGACTCGATCTCGACCAGGCGGATGCGAGGTGGTCACGATTGTACCAATTTGGTGGCCGGAGGAGGGCCAAGGTCTCACCGGTGGTAAGCCAAAGTGGTTGTGGCGCTAAGGTGAAATCCTCAAAATCGTGGGAAATCTCTAAAAATCAATGGGAGGAAGCTAAGGCTGATGTGGACGGCTCTGATCTTACTACGTGGCACGATTTGAATATCCGATAACTCGTGGCTTAGTGGAGCCCACATATGGGTATATGCACTATATATATGGATGAAAAGCCCGGATCCAAACCGTCAAAAGTTGAAACTAACTCAAGTCTTAAAAGCGATTGTATAGGTGAGAATCAAGGCAAGAAAACTAAATGTGCTTCGAAACCTTGAACTCAATTAGGTGTAAAATAATCAGCGACTCAATCAAGTTGGGCTCACAAGGGCAGAATCTAGTGATCTGAAATCACTATGATGCATGCAAATGAGAAACCCTAAAAATCTCCAACATATATTAAATGCTGCAACAACCTATATCTAGATCTAAAACCCTGACTAACTTATAAAAATCATATGTATACTTCGCGTATACAATGATAACTCATACTCTGTTGTAGCCTAACTCAAGTTATCATCTGCATATTGGGCATATGCAGCCACCATAACATGCTCATAAGGCCATCTGGGCCCCATACTCATGTTCTGAGAACTAATCTGACTCGACCTCACTCAAATCGACTCGAGACTAACCAGAACTGGACAAAACTACAAGCGGGTAAAACACTAACCCGAAGTTGGATTTTACACTTTCAACTTGATCTACTGCTTGGCTTATGTGTTTTGTTTTCTGATCGTTGGACGTAGCTAGTGGAGTTTTATTGGATCCCACTATCTATGGGCCATCTTGTCAATTTCTTTTAGATTAATGAAACTACAAGGTTGAAATCCCTTGATGAGTTTTTGAAAATACAAGATCCAACTCAAAATTCATACTTTAGCACTATTTGGATTAACCATACCCAAGTTTTATACTTATTATACATTTTTGAATTTTTAGTGCACACATGGTGGATAGGAGCGTGAGTCTAACAGAGGGGCCTGGTCAGTACCACTTGTGGTGCTTGGTTAGTGGTTAATTGTATGTTTATAATTATCAGTACAGTACTTGATATCATAGTGTATTTTAGTGTTTTAGCATGTGCGTGCCCTTCGTTGAATATATATGAATCATACCATGTCTCAAATGTGTTCAGTGAGGCGCTATTGATCACAAGAATGTCACCATCGACTAGATTCTAGCTCCATGCATAGTACTGGCATGTTAGCATTGAGTATTTTGGTTCGTATGCTTGAATGGATCTGTGATTATGATTAGGCCCTATCAGCCATTTTTTGATTTAGAATGCTTTGTGGGTGGAGAAGTTTATGTTTCTTTTCAATTTTTTCATGGATACTTGTTATATCTATTTGCTAGTTTTGTTGATTTCCCTATTACTTATTTGGGACTCAGTGACACTCGTTGCTAACGCGTGCTCTTATATCTATGTAAGTGCATTGTCATAGTGTTTGGCTAACCTAGGTGAATGAATCACGAGAAGGTTTGGAGATTCAGAGCTGGGCTGCTTGTGTGTGTAATTGCTGTGTTTTGATTTTGTTGTGCATGTATCTCCTCCTCCTTGTTTTGCCGAAGTGTTATGGGCTGCCTTGTGAATGTGAAGTGTGGGACCTTGGGCTATTTTTGTTAATGCAAACCCGTTTTTGTATTTGTGTTGTTTATTCTTAATAGTATCTTTCTATTTTGTAGACGGAATACTGTAAGGCATGCAGGACGAACTTACTTTGTGCAAGAATTCTCCATGTCCCGGAGTCATGGAATTGAAAATTAAATAAATCTCAGGTATGCTTAACCACATTGCAAGTGTAGGCACCCGAAGTGTAGAAGAAATATAGGTTGGAGTAGCTTCTTGGCTTTATTTTGTAGGTTGACGGGCCCATGTGAAGACTAGATAATCCAATGACTTGAAGAATAAAAGAATGAAATGTAAATGCTCTATGTGTGATGTGAATGAGGTGGAACACCTCTTGAATGTTTTTGAATGTGCAAAATAATATGAATAGTATGTTCTGCGTTTAGTTTTATTATTTTTGAAATTATATCGTGAAAATTTTTCCCGCGTCCTAGTTATTGGGGAGGCTCAACCAATTTTTCTCTAAGATTTTAGTTTTCTTTGTAACTTAAACTTATTTAGGATGCCCCATTGCATGAGCCCAACCACAGGTGTCATTGCATGGATTTAGAGTTTTATTTGAACATTAAATACCTTCAGGTTTCCGTCTTCTAATGCCTTGAGTGATTTAGGTCCCCGTGAGTTGGTTTTACATTTTAATGAGTTATGAATTAGCATCCCAAAGTTATTATTTTGATTCAATTTGCACTACGACCGAATTGGAGTGTTACAAAATGTAATTAATTAATTAATTAATTAATTAATTATTATCAATTTAGTTATTTTTATTCATCCTCAATGATTTAATAGCTTATTGAATGTATTCATTTATTATCAATTGAGTTATTTATATTCGCCCTCAATGATTAATGAATGAATGCAATTCTATTTAGATGGTTCACACTAAGATTATTAACTAGTGTGAATTGTAAAGATCATTAATTTTTAGGGCATGGGCTAGTTGATTAGTGGATGTATATGCTTGTTCGTTGTGAGTTAAATGAATAAATTATGAGACTAATTACAACTTGTATCTAATTGATCACTGAGAAAATTAGGTATTTGGGTGGGAGTGACAAATTTAAGATTACGGACATGTGAGTGAGAGATTGCATAATAAATTTAAAATGACAAGAGTGCCTTCATTTGGTTCAGTTCATTTATTATTTATTTTAAAATTTGTGTCAGTTTGGTTTATATTACTTGCCGGCCGATCTCACCTACGAGTGCCGACAATAACTTCTCCAACGACAAGGCTAGGCTTGATCAATAGAGGGAGGCACAACACAGGTGATCAAATTGGTGCATTTAAGGCAGGAGGCGGCAGTTCGTCGGAATAACGAGGCAAAGTTCCAAAATCCAAAATATCGGCAGGAAGAAATACCATCATCGCTAACACCGAAGATGGCAGAGGTTGGAAAATATTGGGGGAAAGGTGGAAGAACTTCATGGGTTGTCGCAATAGCCACGATGGTGCCGATGTCCATAATTGTAAAAAAGATAGTAAAAGTTATTGGAAATCCAGTGACTTTTGACGGTGAATCTTATGTGTTGGAGGGACATTGGGGAGGAAAAGGGAAGGAGAAGAGGAAGTAGGTAGGAGGGGTGGAAAAGGGAAGGAGAAAAGATAGAAAAGGTCGACTAAGACAACTTTAGAATAATTCAAATTCATAACTTATTATACAAACTTAAAATATGGCGAAGGAACCGTGAAGATGATGAGAAATCCTAATCAAGGTAACCACAATTATATTTTAAATTGCGAATAAATCCTTAACTAAATGCACACAATGCAAATGAATATAAAAACAAATAAAATAAAACACCACTGGTAAGTAAATCACGAACGCATTAATAATTGAATACCCAATTCACTACCCATTTTCTAAATATCTAATACTAACTGAGGAATTAGTTAACTGAAGAAAATTAAATACTGCAATGTTTAAAATATTTCATTTGTTATGTCAATCCATTAATACACAAGAATGGGCCATAAACAATCAATTAAACACATGTTGTGATCAGTCACATAATTTATTTCTTGAACAGATAACAAACAAGCATATACATCTACTAATCCAACCAGCCGGGTAATTAATGATCTCTATGATTTACACTATTTACTAATATTAGTCTTAACCATCTAAATAGAATAACATTCGTCCATTAAATCATTAAGTACAAATCTAAATAACTCAATCGACAATAGATAAATAAAAATAATTAATTACTTACACTTGGGACCACTAGTAAGTATTAAGGACTTTTTGTTTGAAGAAACTACGCTTTACTACGAAACAATATATGAGATCCCTCAACTTATCCTCACATTTAATGCATACAGGACTAAGATCATGTTTATAAGTGATAATGAAGTATAGATCTTTAACTTCGGTTAACCACTTTTGAAAAAATGACTTAGCCTATTAGTTTACACTTTGGGTTGGGTCATTACAAATAATATCAGAACCTCTTGGTTTCGTATTAGATAGTGGGCTAGGCTGCCAGTCATGGGCCAAAGAACGTCGTGGGCTCGGCTACCAACGGGCTAAGTGTAGGAATTTCGGAGAAAAAATTTCTTAAGGTGGGTGGATTATAAGATCCATCAACTTAATCTCACATCTAATATCGATTGGGGTAAGATCTTGTTTATAAGTGAGAATAGACTATAGATCTTTAACTTTGGTTAAACACTTTTGAAGACATGACTTAGCCCATTAATTTGTACTTTAGGCATGGTCGCTACACAATCGCACAGAGTTCATGGGCTGGATCTAGTAGGCCAAGTTTATATCATAGGCTCATTCAAAATAAGGTTTTTGATTGATAGAAAGAGTGAAATGTTAAAGTATGGAAGCATCATCCTCCATGATAGCAGTAGCAGGTTGTAGATGACAAAAAGTGGAGCAGTAGTCAGGCCTTCGAACATATCTAACAGTTCAGCAAACTGGGCATTTCTCCCATGTTCTCTTTTCCTTGCATTTGAGAAGACAATATTACCATTTTTATCAGTGACAATAAGGACCCAGGATGCAGTACTGGAGAGGCGGTTAAAGGATCCATCAGTGATCATTTTGAAGCTGGAAAGATGGGGAGGTGATAAAATAGTTCACACAATAGCAGGGATGTTATGTGGTTTGAAGTGCTTGGAAGTAGGGGTGGGCGTGGACATCCAAATTTGTCCGTCCGACCGAAGTCCGAAGTATGTCCGACCGAATTTGACCGTTGAATTAAAACAAACCAAACATGGACATTTCTTTGTCCGACTGAACGACCGACCGAGTGTCCGATATTTTATATCAATAATATAATATCTTCAACATTTGTAAGGTTAATATTATAGTTTATGAAAATTTTAAAATATAATATACAGTAAAATTTATTAAGTTTATACATAAAATTTGATATTTAATATCTAAAATAACAAAAAATGACATACATAGAAAAAAGATAAAAGTCACTCTTATATTTAGGAATTTAGAATTATACATTCATATTAATAATCATATCAAACCACTTATAATTTAATTAGCATGTTCTCAATTTTTAAAGTCAAACAAAAAATAATCAATGTATAAAAACTTTAAAATAATCATTGACATCAAAATATACTCCAATATTACATATACTTCAAAGATAAAATATTTTAATAGTTAATTCTTCATCCAATGTAACTCACCTACATGAAAAAAATACAAAAAAGTTAATTACTCATGTTTTTTGTCTTCTTCATTTTGAAATTAAGACATTTCCCTTCAATATTCTTCCATAAATAAATAGTTCCATAACTTCCAGTTCCCTCTGTAAAACCCGTGTCCCAAGTTAGGGTTTTATAGTCCGAACCGGTCGGTTCGACCGTTATTTTTGAGTCGAATAGAATTATTTTAGGCCAAATAATACATTAGGACGCGTTATAGGGTAGAATTATTAGTTATAGTGCATGTCATTTGGATGTTGTGGTGTTTATTTTATTTTATGGGATTTTTCCTGATTTTTTGGATTTTTTGAAGATTTTATTCCGAGTTAGTTATTATTCTTGACTCGTGCCGGTATCGAGTCAAGTCTTATTTACGAGTTTGCCACCGATCATCTTTTCCCCCAAACCCCCCAAACCCTAGCGCCGTCGCCGCCGCCATCCCGCCACCGATCGACGCCGCCCCGCCCAGCCGTACCGTCGCCGTGACATCTCGACCACCACCAGCCACCGACGAGCCACCGTGAGGCCGGAGGCAGGCGCTGGCGGAGGGCAGGCAGGCACGCGGCGGAGGCAGGGCGTCTGAGGGCGGGCGGGTAGGGCTGCCGAGGGTGGCAGAGGCAGGCGCGGCAGAGTGGTTACGCTGCACGCAGAGGGCAGCGGAGGCAGGCGGCGGCGGAGGGGTTTCGCGGCGCGCAGAGGGCGGCGGAGGCAGGCGGTGGTGGAGGGGTTTCGCTGCGCGCAGGGCGGCGGAGGCCGGTGGAGGCTCGCAGGGCGGCAAAGGCAGTTTGCAGGCGGCTGCAGAGGCGGTCCGCAGGCGGCGGCAGGGGGGTAAGCTGGCGGCGGAGGCGGCGAGCAGGGCGGCGGCGACAGCGCGCAAGGCAGCGGCGGCGGAGGCGGAAACAGTGCTAGGTTTCCATTTGATTTCGGACTATCCGCGGACACTGTTTGGGCCAGACGGACAAGTCGGACAATAATTCGGTCGGACAAATTTTGTCCGACAAAATTTTGGACAGACACGGACAATAACTTGTCTGATGTCTGTCCGACCGATGCCCACCCCTACTTGGAAAGGCCTGATATGGTATTGATGAGTTACATTGTAGAGGGTGAGGAGCCAAAACTAACGTGGGAGCTGTTTTTGGTTTGGCAAACAGTTTTCCAGCAGATTAGGAGTAGGGTGTTAATTGTTTGTGTTGAGATGGGTGGCCATGAAGGTAGAGGATCAAACAGCCAAAGGAGGAGGTTCCTAGGTGGGGAGGATTGAGGAGGTGGTGAGATTGGATCCCCATAAGTTGGTGTAGGAGGCATTTGGTTAATGGGCAGCGAGGAGCATGCACATCTCAGGTTGAGAGCAGGGTGGGCAGAGGCCACTAGTAGTTATGTTACGGTGGTTGAGGTTATCAGCTGTAAGGAGACTATTATGGAAGATGTGCCACCCAAAAAGGAGAAGTCTGGGGTGACAAGGTATTTTCCACCACCATTTCAAGGAGTGCTCCTCATTATTGAGATGAGAAGGTGCAATAGGGTTTTCAATCTTCCTCCAAGCTGATTTTACTGAGAATTGTCAAGTTTTGAAAGGAGTATAGAATAGGGTCTCTTGAAGCCCATTCCTAGAAGGGTGATGAGAGGCTAGGATGGTTGTGGCATCAAGGGGGTGAAATTATTCTTCAACCTTGTAGATATTCCACCCCGGCTTGTGTTTATAGATTAATGAGGAGATAGTTTAATAATGAGAAGTTGGTACCTAGGGCTTAGCCTAGGAATGGAGGAAGGGGTGCTAGGAATTGAAGGGTTTCCATTGCCGTTGGCCTAGAGTACATTTCTTTGGAGGGTGAGGAGTTCAAGTGTGATTGGGTTGGTAGCTTTCAAAGCATTAGTAGAAAACCATTCTCTCTATTTTTCATATTTTACTGCTAACACATAGGATAGTAAAGAAGTTAGGGTAGGCATAACCTTGAAGGCAAGATTCATTGTGTACATATTTTGTACTCCTAGATAGTGAAGGGGTTTGCATATTTGATCCCATGATATCTACCTTTAGAATCTAAATCCAAGTTTCCCCCACTAGAATTTGGACGTTTGCAGGTTGAATTGGTTTAGAGATCTCTTGGGGAGGAGGGTGGTGCTCATTATGTAGTTCACTATTGTGTTGGTGACAGAATTGATTAGGGAAGTTCTACTAGCATTTGAGATTTCAGCAGCATTGCAAATATTCAGTCTCTTTTTTATCTTGGATATGATATTTAGGTGTCAGTTGCAATCCTTCTTACCCAAAAAATGGGAACTCTCAGGGAGGAGGCTCTTGCGATCATGGGCTTTGAGTTTGAGGGTGTGGAGGAGAGAAATTCATTGGCTATGGGAAAGGCCTTTGGGCAGGATGCAACTTGATTTTGATTTGTTAATAAGTTGGTCAAAAGAATATGATAGATGCCAAGTAGAGAGTTTAGCTTAGTTAGCTTAGCAGGTGCAACTCTTGGGAAGAGGATTGTGTCATTAGCAAACATAAGATGTGAGATAGTGGGATATTTTGGAGCTATTTTGATTCCATGCATTTGTGAGTTTTGTTCTCCCCACCTAAGAAGTTTTGTTAGTCCCTTGGCAGCAAGGATGAATAAGTAGAGGAGACGAGGCTAGTGGTTGGTTTGATGTAACCCAGAGGTTTCCTATTGATTAGGACAAAGAGAGAGGTAGTTGAGCTGAAATTTGAGATCAGGGTGCACCATCTCTTATCGAATCCGAGGGCAAGAAGGATGGTTATCTGATAATCCCTTTGTATTCTATTAAAGACCTTAGACATGTCGAGTTTAATTGTGCACTATTTATTTCCTTTATTGGGCCAGATGTGGTAGATTTAATACATTCTTTGGCTAAAATAACATTGCTAGCGATTTGTCTACTATGGACAAAAGCTTCCTGCTCTTTGACTATGCATTTGAGGAGAGGTTTGAGGCGATTGGTGATTGGTGATTATTCTAGCAAAGATTTTATAGTTCATAATTATAAATGTTGATGAGCCTAAAATGGTTTGGGGAGGAGGCATTGGATTACTTGGGAATGAGAATGATATAGGTGTACTTGATGAATGAAAATGGGGTTTTGCCTACCTAGAGGGATTGGATGAAAGAGATTAGGTAATTTACAATGAGGGGTCAAGATTTCTTATAGAATTCTCCATTTAGCCCACTAGGCCCATTGACTTTCTAGCTATTGAGGTTTTGGACTAATGCATAAATTTCTCCTTTGCAAAGCAAGGAGGGCCTGCTTTTCCTCTTTAGTGATGATAGGTTCATAGGTCAGGAATGGTTTGGAAAAGAGTTTTGAAGGTTTTTCCATAGTTTTACACCATGAGCAGAGAAGGATGTTTGCAATTTCCTTGGGTTCTATGGTGAGGACAATGATGGACTTTTATATAGCATGGATATGATGTGCCTCTTGTTTCGATTAACTTTGGAGTGGAAATAATTGGTCATGTCCTAATATTATATGAGCTATGAGTTAGAGCTTTTGATTTATTTTCCATGGTTAGGTCCTAACACCTTAATAATTATATCCTTCAAGATTTAAATTTGTAAAATTATATGAGGATTTTTGTCATTATGTTATGAGGATCTTGGATGTATATATGTGGATAGTTTGTGAAAGAAAGAAAAGAAAAGCCTGTGTTGAAATTTTTTTGAAAAAATAGTTGAAAAAGCTTGTGAAAAAAGTTTTTAAAAAAGTGAAAAATGCTGAAAATATATAGTATTTGTATTTGGGTTGTTTAGATTGTACAGTTGATATGAGGATATTTTATATATGGATATTGATATGGCTAGGTGGATGTAGGAGATGTTGATTGGTTAGGAAATATTATGATTTAACTTGTTTACTTTGGAAGGATTTTAGGTGCTAAGGTAATGAGGGGGTATAAATACATGTTATTGGACATTCCAAAGTAATTTTAGGCTTTAAAGACTTTGGATTTTAAGAGAGTTGATTGATGAAAAGAGGGGAAGAGAAGATTACTTTCAACTGAGTTTATTTTCTTATTCTTTTCTTTTCTTGTTGATTATTTGATAAGAGATATAATGTATTCAATGATTCTGGTTTTAGTTTTTCTATTATGGAACTCTAGTGCATGATATGAATTAATTTTTATTCTTCTCTTAGTTTAATTGTCGAAGTTGAATTGTTTATTTTGCTTGGATTAATACAATTAATAGTCTGGCCAATTATTGATTATTTTGTGATTTAATTCTATCTTGGAAGAGAGAGATTAGATTAGACATAGCAAAAGAACATATAGTTGAGATTTCAATATGTGAATATGATAGAAATATACTTATTTATCATATGCAATTTATAAGGGTTGTGGGCAACATGCTATTTCAATTTTAACTTACATAGGAATATGATGAATTAGAAGAATGTAATAATTTTATGAGATGCTGGAAAATACTCATAAATAATTATCTCTCTGATTGGCAATTCAAACCAATTAATTAAGTTAGGTAAAAGTTAGGTATTGTTCATTGAAGCAATAGAAGGAAATTAAAATCATATGTTTTTTATTGCATAGAATTTTCATTCTTCCCGTCATAGTTAGCTTGTTTAGTTTATTTAGTTTAATTAATTTAATGAAATTAATTTTAAAAAAAATAAAATTCTTCTTTTTAATTTTGTTAAGTAGGTGATTATAATTAATTGATTAAGTTAAATTTCCTTTAAAAGTCCTTGTGGGAATGTCCCTTATTTCATCATTATATCACCGTATACTTGTGCATCGAATTTTCGTGAGAAGGGCTGGATATGCCATTTTTGGAGGTGAATTTTCAAGATATCGGCTTTTTTTGTTGAAGTTTAGGTCACACTCATGGAAGTAAGTTTTCATTACATAAGTTTGAAAACTTGGGATAAGTGGTCTAGAAGTTAAGGAATTGAAATGCTTTATTTTTATTCCTACCAAGATTTGTTCTGAGAATTACGAGACTAGCCAAGGATATGTGGTTAAGTATAAAATGGAATCGAAGTTTATCGATGAAATCAAGTTTCTATTCTCTATGCAGTGATCCATAACTAGTGCAGAAAGGAAGGGGGGCCAGGTGTTTTGAGGTGAGTGGAGTCTTGGGTACAATTTGAGCTAAACCCTAGGATGGTGATGGAAACAAGCGTCGTCCATGCTAACAGAAGGCCTCCAGACTGGCCCGTGTTGAGAACATGGAAGGTATTGAAGGTTCTAAGAATTTGTTTAATATGGGTGGGGGATTGGGGGTTTTGGTCCGTGTCTCACATAGGGAGAGAACACTAGGGAGGTGTTTCCTAAGGAGGCGGAGGTTGGGGAGGAAGGAGTCTTGACCGGTACCACAACAGTTCCAGGATAGAATGCTGATCTGTTCATGAGCTAGAGCTGGGGTAGGAGCTAAGAGGAAGAAGAAGAGATAGAGAGATAAAATAGTGAAGATAAGCGGGGCGCACCTTCTGACTTGCTAGGGCCACCTTGCATGTTGGCATTTGGGGTGCGTTAGTCTCCTTCTCCGCCACATCCTCCATAGCTAGATATTCCCACACTATGTCTACAAGAATAGTCACTTGATGTAGTGGTAGGGGCAGGCTGCATCGTGATGGCGTTGTTTGGGAAGGCATCAACAGCGACATAGCGCCGTCATCCTCAACCAGCTCTCGGGGAAGATGTCATCAGCACTTGGTAGGAAGCTTCTTGGATATGGTCTCCAAAACAATATTTCTGCATATCCACCCGATCAAGGAATTACTAAACCTTTGGCTAGATAACATCACACCCCATTTTCCATCATTTCAATCTTTGCCAGCAAGTCTGGGTAGAATTAAATGGTCTCTCCATCATCACTATCATCTCAAGTTTTCCCATGAAGTTCGTTGCTGCCTAATCCACCCACTTTGTGTTTCAGAACTGGAGGTCAATGACTTTGGGGAAGTACAAGGGACCATGTTCCAAATATTTTTGGCATTGTTTCTTGGTCTTTTTGAACGGAGTGGAGGAAGGTTTGCCCTTGCACCAATTCATAATGGAGAGATACACCCCAGCTGCCAGGACTTTGCGGAGTTGGAGAGGAAAGACATGAAGGTATGGATAGAATGGGGGTTGGGGGGTTAATGAGTACTATTGGGATGGCTAGGTGGGTGAATGTAGGTAGTGATTATTGTAATTGGCATTATTGTAATTGTCGTAGCAGGCTTTGCTTGTAATTATCCCGAGTGGATCAGTTGGTGGTGATGTGTAGTAAAGGATGGTTGAGTGGAGCTCGTCAAGTTCTTGGCTCGAGTGACGGCTAGCAGTGACTGGGGTGTAGTTTAGTTGAGATCTTTTTCGAAATTTTTGATTAGATTGAGGACTAAGGGATGGCATTATGGACGGGGAATAAATGAAAATAAATAAACTCTCCTTACCAAGAGATGCTTTTATTCACATATAAATAGAGTACATATCAAGGAATTAGTTACAAGAATTATAGGAGAAAAATCTGTATAATATAGTTATAATTTGTTAGGATAAAGATGAGGACGAGGTCTAGAGAAATTAGTAAGGAGGAAGATTTGTATAAATTCGTTAGGATAAAGTCAAGGTATAACCTATCACCCCCCACAAGCTCAAGAGGGGAACCAACTTGAAGCTTGGAGCGAAGCAATTCAAAACGAGGATAGTAGAGAGGCTTAGTAAACAAATCAGTGACTTGGTCAGTGGAGGGAAGATGTCGAAGGCTAACAATCCCAGCTACTACCTTCTCTCGAATAAAATGCATATCTGTAAAACCCACGACTCGAGTCAGGGTTTTATAATTGTTAGCCGGTCGGTTTGACCGTAGTTTGAGTCGGTTCAGCTTTCAGAACACGTGTGCGGGGCCGAGGCCGACCGTGCGCACGTGCTATGAGGGTTTATGTATACCCAAGTATCGATGATAGCGTCAGATACGCATCAGCAGACTGAGTTATCAGTAGATATGAGAGTATACAGTTGATTTTTATTTTATTTTTTGTTGTGACCGTAGAATTAGTTTAGGCCGAATAACGCATTAGGACGCGTTAGATGGTATTCGGGTGGGTTATTAGTTATACGACATGTCATTTAGATGTTGTGATATTTTTTTGATTTTATGGGATTTTTCCCAATTTTTCTAGATTTTTCTAGAATTTATTCCGAGTCCGTTATCATTCTTGACTCGAGCCCGTGTCGAGTCAAGTTTTATTTACAACCTTGCCATCGCCCTATACACCCATCTTCCTCCCCAAACCCATCCCGTGTTTCACCACCGCCGCCGCCCTTCGGATTTTGCCGCCGCCACCGACGCCGGACCGCCGCCGGTCGACGCCGCCCAGCCCGGCTGTGCCGTCGCCTCGCCGCCTCGACCACGCCCGGCCACTGTCCGGCCGTCGCAACGCCGGAAATCGCCCTCGATTTCCCGCCGATCCCGACGCGATTCCGCCGCCGTCTGCGCCGGACCGCCGCCGCCGTGACGTCGGAGTTCCTCCCCTCGACCTCCCCTACCTTTCCCCTCTACTTAGAGCCGCCGTCGAGGGTCGGCCGTGGCTCTGATCAGAGCGGCCGACCGCCCCGGCCGCACTCGACGCCGCCGTTGGTGGCCATCGCCGCCGCGGCTGCCTTCGTCGTCACCACCATTGGGTTCAGCTCACCGAGGCGGTGCTAACCCCTACCTCCGATTGCCTCGCCGGAGCAGTCACCGGAAAACCACCGGAGCTGCCGGAAACCGCCGGCATAGTCGCCGGAAAATCGCCGCCTTCGTCCGTCGGCACCGATTTCAGCGCCGATCGCGAGGTACGTTGCAGGAGCTCGCCGTCTAGGCACGAGACTGCGCTTGGAGCTTCTGACAGGTCCGTTAGGACACGCTTCTCAGGTTTTATCGCTCCATTCTATCGGTGATTTGATTTATTGATCGTAGGACGTGTCAGGTGGATGATTTATTGGACCCCACCTAACACGGGTCACCTGGTCGATGTTTTTCGGAATTAATAACCCTCGAGGATGAGATCCCTCGAGTTTGTTTTCGAAAATAAGATCCACCTCAAGTTGCCTTCGGGCCTATTATAATAAATCCCGACCCAGCCCTATAAATAGTTTTATCGAGTTTTCAGTGAGACAAGAGAAGATGAGTCGACTGCACGTACCATGAGCGGATGCCGTGCCAGTCAAAGCGGGCTCTGGATTAGTGCCAGCGGACTGTTCCATTCCCGAGGGATCTTGACAACTCCGCGTTTGAGTTCCTCACACCCGGAGGACGTGGAGGTTTACGGGTACTGTTTAGTACAGCGCATGTCCGGACTTGTGGTTCAAAGGGTACTAAAGGCGACTGCCTGAGAGTGCTCGGCCTACGTGCTCAAGGCCAGGAGTAATATGGAGGTTCGGAGAGGGCTTAGGATGAAAGTTTTACGTGAAGTACTGAAAAAGAAGTGTCGTGAGTGGCACAGTACCAGATAGATTGGGATGCTGTTGAGTCAGCTGCTCGACGGCTCCTTTATAGTTGCCCTTATGAGAGTTCTTGAGGAAGATATATATGATGGTTTGCTTTCCATGAGAGTTTGCTCTCATGTTCCAGTTTGATATTAGTTATTTCCGGACCAGTGACACCCGTTGCTGACGTTTTTCTACTATATGTAGGTGAGGATGATGATTGGTGTATGCCGGCCTCGACGAAGGAGTAGCGCTTGCATTGCACACACATACCTGGTGCCGCGCCGACTTTTGCGTAAGATGTGATGTGATTGGCTTTTGTAGTAGATTTACATATTGGTATTTATGCATGTGTTTGTGAGACTTGTATGATCTTGTTTTAGAAATGCGTGAATTTTCTTAGAAATGTTTTGGAAAGACTTTCAATGCCAGGATGATCAGCTATGTTGAAGTTGAAATGGAATCAAATGCACGCTGAATATGAGATTGTAGGTGGGCTAGACGCCAATTACAGATATGTTTGGATGTTTGAAGTCTAGTGTGATATAAATTGTTGTTTTATATATATATTTATTGTGCCGTATTTTAACAGGTTATCCCCTTATTGCACTTTTAGGGGAGGCTCTGTCCGTTTTATTCTGGGTTTTATGAATTTTATTGCTGTTTTAATTATTTTGGTGTGCGATGATTATCATGACATTCACGTAGTATCCTGTTAGGGTTTTGCATCTCATTCATATATTGTTTGCGCATTAGCGGCGTGCTCCATCTTGAGACGTCGAGAGGGTTATATCGTAGCCGTTTAGGTTTTGGGTCAGCCAACTTAATCGGTTTACGAGTAGTTCGATCCTTTGTAACAGTTCTGGTCCGGGTTGAGAGTAAACCGGATTGGGGTGTTACAATATCAATTTCAGTGTGCTTACTTTTATTGTGTAGAACTAGATTGGATGCCAAATAGAGGGTGCTGACATTGTCACAGTAGAGGGTCGGTAGTGAACACAATGGAATTTGTAGGGCTTTTAGTAAATGTAGCAGCCACATCACCTCTGAGGTAAGAAGAACCAATGAGCGAAAATCTGCTTCAGAGCTAGACTTAGAAACTGTTAATTGTTTCTTAGAAATCCAGGAGATTAAATTTTTCCCAAGATAAATAGCAAACCCAAAAGTAGATTGGCATGTGTCTGAACAGCCTGCCCAATTGGCATCAGTGTAACCAGTTAATGTGAAGGAAATGCATGGAGTAAAGTGAATGCCAAAACCCAAAGTGCCTTTAATATACCACAGGATGCGCTTAGCAGCAAAAAGATGAGATGTGTGGGGAGACTATATAAATTGATAAATACCATTAACAGTATAAGCAAGGTCCGGTTGTGTAAGTGTTAGATATTGTAAGATCCCAACAAGCTGGCGATACTCGGTAGGATTAGATAGTGTAACGACCCAGCCCAAAGTGTAACGTAATGGGCTAAGTCATTTCTTTAAAATGGGTACCCCGGAAGTTAAAGATCTATAGTCCATTCCCACTTATAAACAGGATCTTCTCCCAGTAGGTATTAGATGTGGGACTAAGTTGAGGGATCTCAAAATCCACCCACCTTAGGGAATTTCGTCCCTGAAATGCCTATTTTTGGCCCGTTGCTAGCCCCAGCCCACGACCTTTCTAGCCCGTGACCGACAGCCTAGCCAACGTTTCTAATCCAGCCCACCATCTAACACGGAACCAGGTCGGCTCTGATACCATTTGTAACGACCCAGCCCAAAGTGCAACGTAATGGGCTAAGTCATTTCTTTAAAATGGGTACCCCGAAAGTTAAAGATCTATAGTCCATTCCTACTTATAAACAGGATCTTCTCCCAGTAGGTATTAGATGTGGGACTAAGTTGAGGGATCTCACAATCCACCCACCTTAGGAAATTTCGTCCCCGAAATGCCTATTCTTGGCCCATTGCTAGCCCCAGCCCACGTCCTTTTTGGACTGTGACCGGCAGCCTAGCCAACGTTTTTGTCTTGGCCCGTTGCTATCCCCAGTCCGTGACTTCTTGGCCCATGACTGGCAGCCTAGCCAACATCCCTAGTCCATCCCACCATCTAACACGGAACCAGGTCGGCTCTGATACCATTTGTAACGACCCAGCCCAAAGTGCAACGTAATGGGCTAAGTCATTTCTTTAAAATGGGTACCCCGAAAGTTAAAGATCTATAGTCCATTCCCACTTATAAACAGGATCTTCTCCCAGTAGGTATTAGATGTGGGACTAAGTTGAGGGATCTCACAATCCACCCACCTTAGGGAATTTCGTCCCCGAAATGCCTATTTTTGGCCCGTTGCTAGCCCCAGCCCACGACCTTTCTGGCCCGTGACCGGCAGCCTAGCCAACGTCCCTAGTCCATCCCACCATCTAACACCGAACCAGGTCGGCTCTAACACCATTTGTAACGACCCAGCCCAAAGTGCAACGTAATGGGCTAAGTCATTTCTTTAAAATGGGTACCCCGAAAGTTAAAGATCTATAGTCCATTCCCACTTATAAACAGGATCTTCTCCCCGTAGGTATTAGATGTGGGACTAAGTTGAGGGATCTCACAATCCACCCACCTTAGGAAATTTCATCCCCAAAATGCCTATTCTTGGCCCGTTGCTAGCCCCAACACACGTCCTTTCTGGCCCGTGACCGGCAGCCTAGCCAACGTCCTCTAGTCCATGCCCACCATCTAACACCGAACCAGGTCGGCTCTAATACCATTTGTAACGACCCAGCCCAAAGTGCAACGTAATGGGCTAAGTCATTTCTTTAAAATGGGTACCCCGAAACTTATAGATCTCTAGTCCATTCCCACTTATAAACAGGATCTTCTCCCAATAGGTATTAGATGTGGGACTAAGTTGAGGGATCTTACAATCCACCCACCTTAGGAAATTTCATCCCCGAAATGCCTATTCTTGGCCCGTTGCTAGCCCCAGCCCACGTCCTTTCGGCCCGTGACCGGCAGCCTAGCCAACGTTTCTAGTCTTGGTCCGTTGCTAACCCCATCCCATGACCTTTTTGGCCCGTAGACCGCAGCCTAGCCAACGTCCCTAGTCCATCCCACCATCTAACACGGAACTAGGTCGGCTCAGATGCCATTTGTAACGACCCAGCCAGAAGTGCAACATAATGGACTAAGTCATTTCTTTAAAATGGGTACCCCGGAAGTTAAAGATCTATAGTCCATTCCCACTTATAAACAGGATCTTCTCCCAGTAGGTATTAGATGGGGGACTAAGTTGAGGGATCTCACAATCCACCCACCTTAGGGAATTTCGTCCCCGAAATGGCCAAGCCTAGAAACGTTGGCTAGGCAGCCGGTCACTGGCCAGAAAGGACATGGGTTGGGGCTAGCAACGGGCCAAGAATAGGCATTTCGGGGACGAAATTTCCTAAGGTGGGTGGATTGTGAGAACCTCAACTTAGTCCCACATCTAATACCTACTGGGAGAAGATCTTGTTTATAAGTGAGAATGGACTATAGATCTTTAACTTTCGGGGTACCCATTTTAAAGAAATGACTTAGCCCATTACGTTGCACTTTGGGCTGGGTCGTTACAAATTGTATCAGAGCCGACCTGGTTCCGTGTTAGATGGTGGGATGGACTAGGGACGTTGGCTAGGCTGCCGGTCACGGGGCCAGAAAAGGTCGTGGGTTGGGGCTAGCAACGGGCCAAGATTAGAAACGTTGGCTAGGCTGCCGGTCACGGGCCAAAAAGGTCGTGGGTGCTAGCAACGGGCCAAATATAGGCATTTCGGGGATGAAATTTCCTAAGGTGGGTGGATTGTGAGATCCCTCAACTTAATCCCACATCTAATACCTATTGGGAGAAGATCCTGTTTATAAGTGGGAATGGACTATAGATCTTTAACTTTCGGGGTACCCATTTTAAAGAAATGACTTAGCCCATTACGTTGCACTTTGGGCTGGGTCGTTACAAATGGTATCAGAGCCGACCTGGTTCCGTGTTAGATGGTGGGCTGGATTAGAAACGTTGGCTAGGCTGCCGGTCACGGGCCAGAAAGGTCGTGGGCTGGGGCTAGCAACGGGCCAAGAATAGGCATTTCAGGGACGAAATTCCCTAAGGTGGGTGGATTGTGAGATCCCTCAACTTAGTCCCACATCTAATACCTACTGGGAGAAGATCATGTTTATAAGTGGGAATGGACTATAGATCTTTAACTTCCGGGGTACCCATTTTAAAGAAATGACTTAGCCCATTACGTTGCACTTTGGGCTGGGTCGTTACAAATGGCATCAGAGCCGACCTGGTTCCGTGTTAGATGGTGGGCTGGATTAGAAACGTTGGCTAGGCTGCCGGTCACGGGCCAGAAAGGTCGTGGGCTGGGGCTAGCAACGGGCCAAGAATAGGCATTTCGGGGACGAAATTCCCTAAGGTGGGTGGATTGTGAGATCCCTCAACTTAGTCCCACATCTAATACCTACTGGGAGAAGATCCTGTTTATAAGTGGGAATGGACTATAGATCTTTAACTTCCGGGGTACCCATTTTAAAGAAATGACTTAGCCCATTACGTTGCACTTTGGGCTGGGTCGTTACAAATGGTATCAGAGCCGACCTGGTTCCGTGTTAGATGGTGAGGCTGGATTAGAAACGTTGGCTAGGCTGCAGCGGTCCACGGGCACAGAAAGGTCGTGGGGCTGGGGCTAGCAACGGGCCAAAAATAGGCATTTCGGGACGAAATTTCCTAAGGTGGGTGGATTGTTGAGATCCCTCAACTTAGTCCCACATCTAATACCTACTGGGAGAAGATCCTGTTTATAAGTGGGAATGGACTATAGATCTTTAACTTCCGGGGTACCCATTTAAAGAAATGACTTAGCCCATTACGTTGCACTTTGGGCTGGGTCGTTACAAATGGTATCAGAGCCGACCTGGTTTCGTGTTAGATGGTGGGCTGGATTAGAAACGTTGGCTAAGGCTAGCCGGTCCACGGGCCAGAAAGGTCGTGGGGCTGGGGCTAGCAACGGGCCAAGAATAGGCATTTCGGGGACGAAATTCCCTAAGGTGGGTGGATTGTGAGATCCCTCAACTTAGTCCACATCTAATACCTACTGGGAGAAGATCCATGTTTATAAGTGGGAATGGACTATAGATCTTTAACTTCTGAGGTACCCAGTTTAAAGATGACTTAGCCCATTACGTTGCATTTTTGGGCCGGGTCGTTACAAATAGGATGTCACCATCATTCATGGAAAGACGATCACACACAATTATCATGCTCAACTCGATCTACCTCATTGAAATCACTCCCTATTCATTCCTCAATTAATTGCATCATGCAATCATCACTACACTCATACTACATATGTTTATCATGACAATTATTTAATTCTAGCATGTTATACTAACAATCATAATCAATTTTAAAGAAATCAATCGGAGGTAATTATACCTCACGTCGTCGGCAATCGGCGACGGTTAGGGTTCCGTTCGCGCGTCGTGCGGAGCTCAAATTCGGCGCTCACTACGGCGTCCAAAGCTCGATCGGGCTCCACTGGGTGAGCCCCGCGGAAGATCCGGTGAATTCCGGCGAATTCCAGAAACTCCGATTTTCTGGCGATTTTCCGGCAGCTACTGGCGGTTTTCCGGCGACTTCCGGTGGTTTTCCGGCAGCCGTCACCTACGGCGTCTACTAGTCGGAAAGGGTCGTGTTGGGTACCCTCGGAACCGGCTCGGCGAGCCCGACTCATCTATGGCCTCAACATGGTCAACGGAGTTGGCGGTTCACCGGAAAAATGGTCAATGCGGTGAGCCCAGCCACGTGGTGGTTGCTAGATCCCGGCTGGCCACGGCGTAGCGACCGCCTCCGCTCCGGTCAGGAAGCGTCACGCGGGTGGTTCGAAGGTGCTGAGGCGACCACCTGATCGTGGTGGCGATGCTCGCAGCAATACATGGG
>JAURVB010004099.1:0-10761 GCA_033002965.1 Piper betle
AGTTGTGTATGAACGCCTGATTCGACAAATAATTAATAACTAATACATCAAATGCTTATCTATATAGAAAAAGTAATGCATTAATCAAAAAAGATCAAATAATACTCTATGCATTGGCGAATTAACTAGTAGTGAAATATTAAATATAAATAGAAAAGTTAACGCTTACGATGGGCAATTAGGAGACGATGTATGATCAACAACAACAAGAGGAAGCGATCCCCACAAGGGATACGGAGGATGGAAGCTCCTACATGCCGGCAAAACTTGGCATAGTAATTGCACACCTTGCCACCCAACGTGGGTGTTGCCCTTGGCGCCAGAGACCCGACGGCCCCGACCGCCTTGACACCCGTCGACAGCAGTGCGATGAAGACGGCGACCATGGCCGCGATCCAAGCCGCCAGCAAGCTCTTTCCGGCCTGACAAGTCACTGAGAGGAGGGATGGTGTGGCATTCACCGCTGCGAAGTACCAAATATTAATCACCCAAGAAGTTGTGAGATGTGGATTAAAAACATTTATAAAATGATAAAAGAGATCAAATTATTGTCGGTTTAAATCAAACACAGTTATAACAAAACTAACGAAGACATCAAAAACATCAAAAGCAGGAAAAATTCCCTCCACTCAGGAAACATATCCCCATCAAGAATATGAAATCCGTAGTCTAGGTATCATCGTCTTTCTGGTCACCCTCAGAACCATCTTCCTCCTCATCGTCTGGTGCATGCTGCTCCCTAGGGAGAAAACACCAATCCGGACGAGATAGAAGCCCAGGGTACGGGCCCAAATGCCTCACCATACCACTGATCACCGCATCCATAGAAAGATAAGACTCCAACGCAAGTAAGCTACAATCTCCCTGTCTCTTCCCTATCTCCCTAACAGAACAAGGCGCCAGTGGTGGAACAACCCCACGGGGAGGAGGTGGAGAAACATTCTCCCTCTATTCAATAGAGAAATCCATGCGCCGTAGCCTCAAAATCAAAGTTCTGGTCAGTGCTCCCTTTGGTAAACATAATCCATCAGTAGAGCCTATGGGAATTCCAGCTCGCTGAGAAAGCTGAGTAACGATGGACGAAAACCATAACTCCTCCCTAAGAGCCATAGAAACACACTCTGTCTCAACAAAAATATGTCTCCACATATAAATAAACTGCCAGTGAGAATAATATAAACCATATAAGCTCTGTCTCCGGTAACATCACTAACATTCACGTGTAGAAGGAGAAAGACGGCCACTCACAAAACACAACCAAACCTTCCCGGCGCCGCAACCTTCAAACCCGTTAAGTTTGGCGCGATGCGGCCGTATGTTATCTACCCTTTACTCCTGTCTACGCTCAAAGCCGTGAGTTCGAGTATCACGACCTTGAGCTAATTCCAACTTTTTTTCATTTTCTCACTTGACTTGTCTGCAGTTAAACACAAAATCTAGGAAAAATATAAATATATCTAACACTTATCATTACTGTATTGTCTTTGAACTTAATTAATTATTAATTTTTATCTTCAGAATCTAATTGCTTGCTATAGAGGTGTGATGTGAGTGGCCCAACTTACCATAAATATTCTTGAGGGTTAATTGATGGTGTAACCCCTTCTAGGGCCAATATGATTTTTGGTGAAAAATTGTTACAAGCAAAGCACCTTTTAAGCCCTAATTAGAGTTAAATTTAGTTGTCAAGTTGGGAAAATTAACTAAACTCTTAATTGGACACATAGTCCCAAGTCGGGTTTATGGTCATCTATTAAAGTAGCCCTACGTGTAACTTGCACTATTAGTATACCATAAATCGGCCACTTAGGTTTACATTGATTGATTGAGAAAATAAAGACCCAAATAACATAATGGACCCAACCAAATATTAATATTTTGATACGTAGGGCTGCTAATTGAGTGAGACAGCTCGTGAGCATTTGGCATTCAACTTGGCTCGGCTCGACTCGAAACTCGACATTTAAATACTAGAGTTTGAACTCGAATCCTATGAGTCGAGTTTGAGTAAGACAGTGTTCGACTTGACTCAACTCGATTATAATTCGAGCTCGATTCAAAATCGACTCGTAGCTCGACTCGAACTTAACTCAATAATATAATATAATAATATACATAATCTCATTTACCTATTCAAAATATATTTAAAATCATAAATAAATGTTATTATTGACTACGTACTAAATGATGGTGGTGGTGGGAGTGTTTTATTTTTTATTTTTGTTATTTTTATTAAATTTGGGTCGTCCTTGTAATTAAACGATCCAAATTAGAGTTTGGGATAGAAATATTATTTGTCCCTAGCTAAGATATTCTTAATATATATATATATATATTAATAATTTTAATTGTAACTGTTATATTTATTTATGTACAATGGGAGAGTGTCAGATTGAGGACCTGCAGGTCACGTGTTCAATCCAGGCCTAATTTGGTAGTTATCCGCCTCAATAATTGGTTATTTTCTGAATATATAAACTAATAACATTATTGTATTATGAGAGGAAGCAGTGCAATGAAGTAATTCTTATCTTCTCCATTTTGTTCTTGATCAATCTCTAATGTTTCAATATGGGTTTTTCGTCACCCTTTTACTTCCCTCATGTTTTCTCCTCTTTCATCTGTTTAATTGTCGATACGACATAGTTTCGTATCACATTCATCAACTGGAATGTATCCTAAGAGCAAGCCAATTAATTGATCACAAGAATATCATTTTTAATTGGACTCAAACTCGGTGAGAAGTTCAAATCCCACAACTCGAAATTGGACTTGACTAGTTTGATCAGAGTTTTAACCATCTCTAAAAATACTTTGTTCAACCAATTTGATCTTTTGACTTCATTATTTGAATGTTTATAGTTTTAGATATGTTAACTACTAATCTTGGTGCGACATTGTTTGGTGCTTAGTTTTCTCCTACTAATTTGGTGCTTAGTCTTGTTGAAGCATAGATCTTTCACAAATGGGATAACAGTAGTGTTACCATAATATCCACAGCTTGAAGCACGGTTGCGGAACTTAGAAGGCCGAGAGCTAGGTCAATCTGCAGGATCAACAAAAGGCAAACCTAAAATTGTAGTATATGATAAGGATAAGGGAAAAGGTGTAGGAGCTCTCCTAACTTCTTCAAAGGCATAAAAACTACTGGATGCCTGCAATGATTTCTTATGTTCTTTAGCTGTCTACAGAGTGAGCAACACGCCATATTTAATATACTAATTGTGACTTTTCTGGGTTCAGACTTAGAATCCTGCAGCTGATGCAGTCCTTAAGCAACCCATAGAGCCTGCACTCGATAACCAAGAGTGTAAAACCCGTGACTCGAGTCAGGGTTTTACGTTACCGAACCAGTCGGTTCGACCGTTGGTTCGAGTCGAGTCAGTTTCATGAATCGCGTGCTGAGTCGAGACCAGCCGTGAGTTATGAGCGATGAGAGTCAGGTGTACCTGAATATATGATGATAACGTCGAGAAGATGGTGAGATACGAGTTATCTGAATATATGAAAGTATGCAGTATTTTTTTCTTTTTATATGTTTGATCGTAGAAATAGTTTTAGGCCGAATAACGCGTTAGGACGCGTTGGATTATATTCGGGTGGGTTATTAGTTATAGAGCATGTCATTTGGATGTTATTGTGTTTGTTTTATTTTATGTGATTTTTCCATATTTTTCTAGATTTTTTTAGAATTTATTACGAACTAGTTATTATTTTGACTCGAGTCGGAATCGAGTCAATACTTATTTACGAAACTGCCACTAGAGCATCACTTCATCTTCCCCGACACCCTCCCCTTTCTAAACCCTAGCCGCCACCATTGGGTCGCCGCCGCCGCCGCTGTCGACGCCGCCCTGCCCCCGATCGACGCCGCCCCGCCCCGTCGTGCAGTCGCCGTGCCGCCACGACCAACCCCGGCCACCGTCGCGCCGCCACGACGTCGGAATCACCCCACGAGCCGCGACGCGCTCCCTCGGCGATTCGCCGCCGTCCGGCCCGCGCCGCCGCCGCTGTGACCCCGACGACCACCCCCTCGCCGTCGCCGACGTTTCCCCCACCATCCCGACCGCCGTCGAGGCCGGCCGGAGCCCCGATCGGAGCACGCCGCCGCCGCCACCCACTTTCGACGCCGCCGTCGACGGCCATCGCCGCCTCGGCTACCCTGTTTGACACCACCATTGGACCGAGCTCGTCGAGCTGGTGCCGATAGACCCCCTGATTGCCCCGTCCCAAATCATCGCCGGAAAACCGTCGAATCCGCCGGAAAACCGCCGACACTCGCCGGAAAACCGCCGGAACCGCCGGAAATTGGATTTGTGGGAAATTCGCCGGATCATCCGCCGAACGCACCCGGTCCAATCTGATCGGACTTCGGACGCCGCTAGGTGCCGAATTCGAGTTTCGAGCCACGAAACGGAAACCCTAGCCGTCGCCGATTTTCGACGACGCGAGGTATAATTTATTTTAATTTAATTATTTGAAAGTTTTGATTATTAGAATTTGCATGCTAGGATTGGTGAATTGTGTGTTATAATTAATATATATAAATGTGGATTTGATTTAGAATAAAATATGAAATTTGTTGGAATTATGTGGTGTTAAAAATAGAAGTTATGAAACTAATTAGGGTTATTAGGTAATGATCATGATCTAATGCAAACTAGCCTAAGTAGACTTGCTAGAATTGATATAGGTTGATGTGTGTTGATTGATGCGTGATTGTGTTGATTGTGCGTGCATGCTATAGGATGTGTGATTCATCATGCGGGCGTTAGTATTTAGCTTGATTGTGTAGGTACGGTGTAGGAGCTCGCCGCCTAGGCGCGTGGACCCGTTTGGAGCTTCTACCAGGTCCGTTTAGGACTCGTTCTCTGATTTACGCTACTCTCTTGTGTATTTGATTTATTATGTGCAGGACGAGTTAAGTGGCGTTTTATCGAATCCCACTTAACTCGGGCCATTTAGCCAACGATTTTCCGGATTAATAACCCTCGAGGATGAGATCCCTCGAGTTTGTTTTCGAACTTCAGATCCAGCTCACGTTGCCTTCGGGCCTATTGTATAAATCCCAACCCAGACCTATATATATGTATAGTTTTCGTGTTTTTGTGAGAGACTGAATGAGGGAAATCCGACTACCGTGCTACGCGAGCGGGCACGTGTGTGTCGACAGTGGGCTCTGGAATGGTGTGCGGGCCGTTTCATTCCCGAGGGATCCTGACAACTCCACCTTTGAGTTCCTCAAACCCGGAGAAGTGTGGAGGTTCACGGGTACTGCATTGCAGCGCATGTCTAGACTTGTGGTTTCAAAGGGTACTGAAGGCGACTGCCTGAGAGTACTCGGCCTTCGTGCTCAAGGCCAGGAGTAATATGGAAGGTGCAGAGGGCGGAAAGGAATGAGATTTGACGCGAGAAGCAATAGAGAAATGGCCGAGGCATGAGAATGTGAAAGATAGGGGACGCTGTCGACCCGAGGGCGACGGCTCCCGTATGTGCCCTGATGAGAGTTCTTGAGGAAGTATATGGTTTTCATTCAACAGGAGAGTTTGCTCTCCTGTGCCAGATTGATATTAGTTATTTTCCGGGCCGGTAACACTCGTTACTGACGGTTTTTCTATATATATGTAGGTGAGGAATGCGAGCGATGAAAGCTGTCGGGACTGCGGAGGAGCAGCACGGAACCGCGCACACATGTACCTGCCGCGTGTAACGTATAATGACGGTGTGTTATTGCTACGTGAATGATAATTTTGATGTGTTTGTTTAGATAAATTGCTTGTTTTGAAATGAATGGATAAATGTGAATGAGTAGTGAGTTTGGAGTTCAGGCTCGGTTCAATTGAAACGAAGGAGATAATGATGAATGCTACGATAGATTATCATGTTTTACCGTATTTTCATAAAATAGTATATATTTTCTTTTGGTTTCTCATTTATTATTTTATCTTGTCTTTGCTTGCACGTCATGGCATGTATGTAGGACTCCGTTAGAACCCACGCACCCCATCCATGCATTTCATGTTTGCATCTCCATCTTAAAACGCCGAGAGCAGATCCTGGACGGCTTAACCGAACCCAGTAGATTAGCGAACGGTTCGGTCGCCGGTGACATTTCCGGGTCGGTTCACGGGTGAGCCGAAACGGGGTGTTACAAAGAGTGGAAGAAGACACACGTCCAAAAAGAGGAAACACAGAGAATATCGATCAGCCTCCAAGGAGGCTGATGATGAGGGATTCACAAAGTGGTCAAACTAAAGAAGGACAAAGAGAAGAAAAAGAAGAAAGTGGTGGTTGGAGATGAGGGAAAGAATTGCAGAAGCGAGAGGACAACGATGTTGCTGTGAATGACAAAGGGCTCAAACTAAAGGAGAAAGAGAAGAGAAAGAAGAAAGAGGTGGCAGTAGGTGAGGGAAAGAACTGCAAAAGCCAGAGGACGACGACATTGCTGTGAAGGAAAAGAAGAAAAAAGAGAAAGATTGCTGAGTCAGAAGAAGCTGTAAATACTAAGGAAGTATACAGCAGTGTATCAAAGAGCAACAAGAAAGACAAGAAAAAGAAAGAAAAGAAGTAGGCATGAATGCAAGAGATGTAGAACGGTTCATCGAAATAGTATGCTTTGTTGGGATTAACTAAACAAAATCCTCATTTCAACAAGTAAGGATGAACATTATTAAACAAACGTGGAAAACCTAAATTTAAGAAAAACTACGAGGTAAACGGCTAGATCAAATTCACTATATCACAAGTTTGATACAAAACAGATCCACAGGAGAACAAACTCCCTAATACTAATTTACTATATTTTTTACAAAATTGGTATAAAGTTGCAGAAGATAATAAAGGAATAATATTACAGGTTAAGAACTTGGCGAAATTACTATTGACGATTGCAATCGAATCTCAACAAAACATTCACATTTCTTCAATCCACACAGTTTTTTTCTCCTATCGTAGCAGCAATTTTTCTCCAAAACTTAAAAACCAAAAAAACCAAAGAAGAAAAGCGTCATACGTTGCTTTTATTCCTTTCATCTAACCTGCAAAATTTTGGTTTTTGCCCAAAATAGGGTTGTAAGTTCATGTATTTATGGAGGAGGGACAACCCAACAAACCTCCCTTTCCCGACTCCATGAAATACCTCTAGCCAGTATGGGAAGCTCCATCAATGTCTATTTCATTCTTACAGTAAACATGTTTCTCCTTTAACACAACTTTAGTCATCATGTTTGAAACATTCATTTCAATATGAATTTTTGTTAGCTCAAGAGATTTACTTTCTAATACATCTCTTATCTAGTGATATCTCACATCAATGTACTTCCTCCTTGAATGAAAACTTGAATTCTTACTCAGGTGAATTGCACTCTGGTTATCACAGTGTACAACGTATCTCTCCTGTTTAATACCATTTTATTCAAAAATCTCTTCATCCATAGCATCTCCTTGCAAGCTTCTGTAGCAGCAATAAATTCTGCTTCAGTTGTGGATATTGTAATACACTTTTGCAATATAGACTGGCAAGACACAGCCCCATTAGCAAAATTAACAACAAATTCAGATGTTGACCTTCTTGTCTCCAAGTCACCAGCCATGTCTGCATCGATGTAACCAACCAATAAAGGTTTATCACTTCCAAAACATGAACACATTTTAGATGTACCTCTCAAGTACCTCATTATCAATATAATTGCTTGTCAATGTTCTTTACTCAGATTTGCTAAATGTCTCTTAACCATTCAAACTGCATATGCTATATCTAGCCTTGTACAAACCATAATATACATCAAACTACCAACTGTGAAAGCATAAGAAACCTTTCTCATTTCCTTCGTCTATGTTTCACTTAGGTCACTTTTCTTCAACTTGAAGTGACTCCCAAGTGGAACTCCAACCGGCTTTGCATCTTTCATGTTGAATTTTTCAAGTACCTTTTCTATGTACTTTTCTTATGACACTCAAAGCTTTCTAGCTCTTCTGCCACGCTGAATGGACATCCCCAAGATTTGCTTGAGCGGTCCCAAATCCTTCATTGCAAAGGATTTGTTCAAGTTCTTCTTTAAACCTGCAATTTTGGCTCCATCATGTCCTACAATCAACATGTCATCTATATAAAGCAACAAAATAATTTAAGTCACCATCATCAAGCCTCTTGATGAATACACAATGATCAGAAATAAACTTCTTATACCCATTCTTTTCCATAAAAGAATCAAACTTTTTGCACCACTGTCTATGAGCTTGCTTCAAACCATACAAACTCTTTTTCACTCTGCATACCATATATTCCTTTCCTCTGACTTCAAAACCCTCTGGTTGCTCCATATACATGGTCTCCTCAAGATCACCATGAAAAAAGGTTGTCTTCACATCTAACTGTTCAACTTCCAAATCCAAACTTGCAGCCAAAGCTAGAACAATTCTAATAGAAGACATTTTAACAATAGGAGAAAAAATTTTATCGAAATCAATATGTAACAGCCCGTCCGTTCCGAGCCACGAACCAAGTGTTACTATATGAAACTAAGTATCTCATAAATTAATTTTCTATTAATTTTCAAGATTTTAAATAAATCCATAACAATAAATTTAATATACAAATGCTCAGAAAATCTAAGCCCCATGAACCGAATTAAAATCCCACTACCATGCAAAACAATCTCGAGAAAAGAATAGTCCAATAATAGAGCCCTCAAGCTATCTCGACTCTACCCATCCTTCTATACTCATACCTACAGAGGCAATTCTGCGTTAGTGATAAAAACACTAAGTCGTATAATTACAAGAAATAATTAATATATTCCACAACAATCCCATCTAGCTAGCCAGTGATCCCATGTATGACGCACACACGCTACGTGGCCCTCGGCCTGTAGTTATCAATATTTATCATTAACTCACCCTTTCAGTATCACAAGTACATAATGAGCCATCTTGCGCCACTGTGCCCTGTCACCCCTTTCAACATGGGGGCAAATACTTAATCTTTCAGGGGGTGCTGCCCTGTGTAGGACTGAGTCAATTCATTGACCTCGGTTGCGCTCGGCGCATGGTGGTCGAATATGAACTCAAGTCGACCAAGACTCCCACATAGTAAGTTTTTTAAGGGTGCTACCCTGTGTTGGACTGAGCCCATTCTTTGACCCCGGTTACACTCGGCGCATGGTGATCGAATGTGGACTTAGGCTAACCAAGACTCCCAAATCGAAATATATAACATTTCAAGTAATTATACGGACCTAGAATTTTGATGAAGCACCTGTAACCATGACACATGATCCTAATATGAATGAAATTTCTTTGAAGCCAAATGTCCTCACAAACTATCGAGAGGATGTTTCATTTAACAACAGAATTCTCTTTTATATAGAAGAATATATGTAGAATTCAAGAAGTCACTACATTAAATTTTATAAATATGTATGGAATTCAAAAAGTCATTTATGTGATAACGTAAAGTCAAAAAGTAATTATTAAGTTAATACGAATGGATGTTAAATCCTAAAAATATTATAAATATCATTATACTGATATACTAAAGGTCAAAATTGATAATTTATAATATTAATTTTTTTCAAGAATTAATTTAATTAAATAATATTTACAGTTCGTTCTAAGATTTACAAAACCCTAAATAAAATAACCTAATTATTTTTTCAGGGTTTACACAATACCTTTCTTCTGTCTGAAGCCCTTCACCACCAACCTTGCTTTGTACCTTAGTTGTGTGTTATTTTCTTCATATTTGATACTATAAACCCATTTTTTCCTCAATTCTCTCTTCCCCTTAGAAAGATCCACCAACTCATAGTTGTGATTATCATGCAAAGATTTTATCTCATCGTGCATTGCCGTCAACCACTTCTCTTTTTCTATACGATCTTTGACCTCACTGAAATTTTCTAGTTCTCCACATTCAGTAATTGTCACATATTTTGATGATGGATATCTTGTTGATGAAATTGGTTCACAAGCTGATCTCCTCACATTAGTTGGTTGCCCTTGATCAGAATCTCCCTGTTCCTGTCCAACATCATTAACAAACTCATTAGAAATATCATCAGACACAACATCCTCACCCTTATCATCTCTAGGTGAGGAAATAATTGCGTCATCCTGAGCCACCTCTTCACTTCTAATTGAGGTTGAAGGTTATTTGATCCTTTCAAAGCTTTCATGAGATTTTGTTTGAGGAACTTCTTCATTGCCAAAGTCCTCAACTGTTTGATCCTCCATGAAAACTATATTTGTGCTTCGAATCAATTTTCTATTCTTAGGATCCCAAAGTTTATATCCAAACTTATCATCACCATATCCCAGAAAAATACATTCTACGGCTCTAGAATCAAACTTAACCCTTTGCTCATTAGGCACATGCGTAAAGGCTTTACAACCAAAGACTCTCAAATGAGAATAACTAACCTTTTTATCACTCAAAACCCTTTCTGGTATGTCACTGTCCAGGGCATGTGTGGGAGATCTGTTGATCAAATAACAAGTTGTACTCATAGCCTCACCCCATAAGCTTTTAGGCAACTTTAGCTGAAGACAACATACTCCTAACCTTCTCAGAGATGGTCCTGTTCATCCTTTCAGCCACTCTATTATGTTGAGGAGTATAAGGAACCGCCTTCTCATGCCAAATATCATGCTTGCTATAATATTCATCAAATTCAGTAGAACAATATTCACCACTATTATCACTTCTAAGGCATTTCAAAGGCTTACCTATTTCTCTTTCAACCAATGCATGAAAATTCTTAA
>JAURVB010004100.1:0-15911 GCA_033002965.1 Piper betle
ATTTTCAGCTTAAAAGGGTGTGATGCAGCAGTTGACTATCTTATAAGATCACAAGAGTTTTAGTGGTGGAAGTCCAACACTGCAATAAGGTTAAAAAATCTTATATTTGCCTGGAAGAAAATCTGCGAGGGTCATATGTGACTCATACGTTATGCAGGGAGTTTAAAATATGGTTTCTGTTTTTCATCTTAGATCAATTTGAGTGGGGTGAATTTTATTTAGTAATTATTAACTACCAACCACCAATACCAATTTGAGTGTTTGCGAGTGTATTTTTCTCCAATCACTGTGTTGTGTTTGGTGAGCCTATACGCCAAGGATTATGTTGTGTTTGCGAGTGTATTGAGAGGAAATCTGTTTATTTACAATCTTTTCTCTAGTGATGAGCCTGTTATCTGAAGTCATACTGTGTGTGTATTAGTGGTACTTTATATTAATTTTTCCATTGACGAGCCTAGCATTTGATATGATGTTGTGTGAGGATATTAGTGGTCCGTTATATTTATTTTAAAACCATGACTAAATGGAGTAAGAGATCGACACTGCTTGTCTGTATGCCAAGAAGGGGTAGCATGGTGTTTGTTGAAAGTAAATATTTTGTGTGAAATTCTGATATTATTTAAGAAATGTGCAAATCATATTATTCATGACAGATTGGTATAGATGATCAGGGTTCAAAAATGGACATTTCTGACCAAACATGCTTTGAACGAACTGAATAGCAGGATGCAAAACCATGTTCTATGTGGGTTGTACAAAAGTCATCCTTTTTTAAAATGTAAAGGTTGTACAAAAAATTAAAAATAATTCCAATTTCAAGTTAAAAAAATAATTTTTTTACTTTAGATGGTATAATTAGTAAAAGATTTTAAATTGGGTAAAATTTAATATGTAACTAATATTTTGTGTCATTTTATTTACTTGATGTACCTACAATAGAAAATTAAAGATGTATTACTCGTTAAAAATTTTCAAGTGTTGTAAATCAAATAATGACTCTTCATAAAAATATAGTTTTTAATTATTTTGGTGGGGAAATCCGCCTTGTGTGGGCGGGGGGTTTGGCATTGACCCCTACCTGTTTATTAATCAATCAAAAAATATTTTACAATGTTATCAGGGGGACATAGATAGTTGCCTTTCCCTGAAAACAAAAAAAAATACTACACTAAGAAAAATAAAAAATACTACCCTAAGACTGGGCCAGCTGATCACAATAATTACAAATTAATTTTTATTATGCAGCTGAACCCAGGGATATTACATAGTAATTGCAAACCTCCTCGAGACACAGTCTATGAACGCTAACTCTGAAACTCTAAAATATAAACCCAGGGTATGGCTGATCTGTTAAGTTTTATTGCACAGCCCAACGACATCCCCGGGTATATACAAGAAGTTTTATTGCAACGGTTGGACTTACTTCCACCATGCAAAAATATTCAACAAGTTACACGCGCAATCGTCACTCCATGCACGTAGATCTTTCCTTGATATACATTGATCATAAAATGAATAATAACTATTGTAAGGAAGTGATTTTATGTTTACAGACCTACCCATATTAAGTAATTTGCAAAAACATGTAATCATGAATGTGAAGTAACCTGTATAAGCAGTAATACTGGCCACAATCAATGCCTCAGAAAACATCTGGTAGGAAATTGCCTCCAATGGAGCTACTCTGCTGGCTCTGTCTCATAAGATGCATTCTTAGAGTATAATTGGTTACCTGTTCATCCATAAAAATCTCTTCCATGAGAAATCAGTAACAACAAAGAAAACCCAAAATGAAATGCAAGAAAATAAGCCATCTAAAAAGTAAGGATTTAGAAAACCCATGTCTAAAATTTAAGATTAATAATCATATTCACTCTTATGAAATAATAAGTAAACTCCAGTAAAAGCTTACAAACTACCAATAAACATACCTCTAGACTTTTCAATCTTTCCTTATTCTGACTCAGAGAATCTCTCAACTGCACAAGTTCTTGAGTATTTTCTTCCAATTGTTTATGACGCCTGTAAAGAATCAACACTCCTTGTTTGAGAATGACATTATCTCTTTCCAGTATTCTGACTTGTTCTTTCAGCTTTGAGTTCTCCTGGGCCATTAAAGAATTAGTATGATCTTGCACTTCCCCTGTCACAAGACAAAAAAATCATCATAAATATTCATGGGTTTTTATTTATAGAGAAAAATAGTGTGGTTGGTTTCTTTTCTGCTATCAATGTATGAAGCAAAGTGATCAAACATAGCTAGAAGAAATTGATTAAGAATTAAAACCTTGAAAGGAAGGCATATCCAGAGCTCCATTTGATGTTCCAACTCTATTTTCATCTAAACTTAGATTTATCCTCGATGAACATAAGCTTAGTCCGGTTAAGCTCTGAATGGCAGCATCTAAATCATCCTCAAATAATCTATCCACAAGCTATCACCGTAGAAAAAAAGCTATTAGCCAATTGTACTCAAAGATAATTTTATATATTATCATATAAGTCCAAGAAATCAGAAAAGGCAACAATCCCATAGGTGAACAAAATCACAACCATCTATTGTCAACACCTAGCCATACAAATATAACTTTTAGAAATAGAAATATAGATTACAAAAAAGAAATCTTTAACTTTTACGTGAATTTCTTGATTGAATTAGAGAAAAATTCAATACCCAAATAATGTTTCGGTGGAACCCAGAATCATTTGCAACTCAAAAAGAAAACAATAAAAAAACCCATCAAATTCTGACAAAATCTTTTTAATTTTAACATGAGCAACATTGGGAAGAACTACATAGAGGTTAAAATAAACTAGTTCTTGCACCAACCAAGAAACTGAATCATATAAGTCCAAGAAATCAGTAAAGGCAGTAATTCCAAAGATGAACAAAATCACAACGATTTATTATCAACACCTAGACATATAGAAATATAGATTATGAAATAGAAATCTTTAATTTTATTTTGATTGAATTAGAGAAAAATTCAATACCCAAGAAATATTCTGGTGGAACCTAGAATCATTTGTAACTCAAAAAAAACAATAAAAAAAACAATCAAATTCTGACTATATCTTTTGAATTTTAACGTGAGAACCATTGTTAAGAACTATATAGAGGTTCAAATAAAACTAGTTCTTGCACCAACCAAGAAACTCATATCCTAAGTAAGCCAAACAAACATCCAAGAGAATGAATTGGAGGAGAAGAATAATGATGGAAGGAAAAAGCAAAAAAAAGTGGGGAAAAGAAGAAGAAAAAGATAGTTACGTTGTAGTCCATGGCCAAAAACAAGAATTGAACACGGAGAAGACAGAGATAGGGGGAGTTTCAGAAAATGTGAATAATATGCACTATCAGATGTTGAGTGTGTGCTAATTTAATAACAAAATTTGTCAGATGGGCCAAGTGGTTGACACAAATATACATGGGCCGATCAGTCCAAGCGCCGGAGACATGGCCGTTCTCGCAGACGTAGGCCCGCACCACCGGCTCGCCGTCGTTGTGGTAGCATCTGAACACCCGCTGGAGGCAGAACACCGAGAGCAGGTCGTAGGTCTCCCCAGAGTCACGAAGCGCAACTGAGCCGGAGCTTGGCCCACGCGCTTAGGTTCCACACGCCTCTTTGCTTACGTTCCATGCTCCTCTTGCCAGATGGGCTCCGGCCGGACTGTGGGCTGGCCGCCGGTGGCGCTTCTTCGATTCGGTGTCACCGGTAGCGGCGGCCGTCGTTGCTAGGATCGCCGATTCGGAGGGGTCGTGTGCAGTACATAGTTCGTGTGCACTCTTGATCTTGTTCGTAGTCAGTTTCTATCTTTGTGTGTTTAGGTCAAGCAAAAAGAATAGTTTTTATGTTTTTATGTTAATTTTTTCAAAGACTCCACATCCGTCGGCACACTCTACTATGTTCCTTTCTGTTGCCTCATTTTTTTGTGAAATTAATTATCCAATCTTCATGGCCGAATATGCTCCCTATTTTGTCGAAGTTATTTTGTAGAATGATTTTTTTGTCTTCTTTGAATATTAGTTTCTTGTTGAGTTTTTTAGATGGTAAGTTTATCACTGTACCTCCTACATAAAGCAGAAAGGGATACAAAACATTCATTTACTCCCCTAGAGAACTTTTGATTACATGTAAATTCCATAGATGTTGATATCTACAATGAGGATGAAGGTGATTCACATTTGATTCCATCCGAGTTGCCACTAAAAAGGTAGATGAAGTTTTTTATTTTGGAACAAAGGGAAATAGTGTTGAATAAAAAAACTTTAAACTTTAACCAAAATTATATAGATGATAAAACCATCATCAATAAAACCTTCTTCATATCAAATCATCAAGAAAATAAATTTAATAACGGAAGCGTACCTGGATCCATAATAGTAAAGCAATTCTTTGATTTCTTCTGGTTTGATCTTCCAAATTCTACACCGGTTCTCCAAAGCCAGAGTTCCTGGATGATGGGATACCAGAAAAGAAAAACTACGGTGCGAATTCGGGGACCATAACCGTATTTATTCGTATAACCGTATTTATCCTTATCTTTCATAATTCCAATTTAACCCATCATAAATTAGAGATTACGAAAACGGTATCTACACATATTTATCCATACTCATCTTAAATATATGGTATCTCCACATATTTATCTTAAATATTAATGGCCCATTAACCTTAACTTTAATAGATCAATTTAATTTAGGCCCAAACCTTATTAATAGCATATGATACAATTATATACTTGTATATATACGTCCAAAATCCAACAATCTCCCACTTGGACTATATATATAAAGATAATTGTATATTACCTGTATGAGCTCCAAAATAACATACGCTATTATTCCAAAATAACAATCTCGTCCATTAATTAATGTTAATATAGGATCAAGGCGATTTTCGTTACATTTATCGTAACTAAACCCATCCATGGTCACATACATCAACATAATTAAATGACATAGATCAAGTATGGATGTGTAGCATGAAAATTACATGCAATTTGATCTGAACATGCCTATTTTCAACTGGTCCAACCTTATGAGATCACCAAAATAGAGTGAAACATAAACCAAATACCTCAACAAAACAAACTCCCACTAAAGTAACATATCATCAAATGATACAACACCCAGATGAGCAACATACTCATGAAAGACTTTGGGTAGTAAACTTTTAGTAAGTGGATCCACAACTATAGAGTTTGTCCCAATATGCTCTATAGAGACTTTACCGAAACTTTATCACTCTAAACTCTTTCTTTCACAACAAGGAACTTGATCTCTATATGTTTTGATTTAGATGAGCTCCTGTTGTTATTTGAATATGATACTGCAAACTGATTGTCACAAAATAACTTAAGTGGTCTTTCAATATTATCAATAATGCGCAGCCCTGTGACAAAATTCCGCAACCATATTCCATGATTGGATGCCTCATAACAAGCTATGAATTCAGCTGACCATGGTGGAAGAAGCTATGAGTGTCTGCTTAGCACTCTTCCAAGAAATAGCTCCTCCAGCAAGCAGGTAGACATAGCTTGACATCCACTAAAATCAGAATCAGAATACCCAATGATCTCAAGTTGATCTGACTTCCGATAGGTAAGCATGTAATGTTTTGTTCTCTGAAGATACCTTATGACTCTTTTGGCTGCTATCCAGTGATCCAATCCTGGATTACTTAAATATCTGCCCAACATTCCAACAATATACGCAATATCTGGATGCGTACATACTTGAGCATACATAAGACTTCCTACTACTGAAGCATAGGGAATCTTTTGCATTTCATTTCCTTCTATGTCAGTTTTAAGGCACTGATTGAGACTGAATTTGTCTCCTTTAGAAACAGGGGTATCTCCTGGTTTACAATCTTGCATGCCAAATCTTTTAAGCACTTTTCCTATATAGGTCTTTTGTGATAATCCAAGTATACATCGAGAACGATCCCGATGTAGTTGAATTCCTAATACAAAAGACGCATTTCCAAGATCTTTCATTTCAAATTTCTTTGATAAAAAACTCTTGGTTTCGTGCAAGAAACTTTATATCATTACTGGCAAGCAATATATCATCAACATATAAAACTAGAAAAATATACTTACTCCCACTAAACTTATGGTATATACAATCATCAATAACATTCATCTCAAAACCAAACGAGAGAATCACTTGATGAAATTTGTGATACCATTGACGAGAAGCCTGCTTAAGTCCATAGATGGATTTCTTTAATTTGCAAACCATATTCTTTGAATCTCCCGATACAAAGTTTTCTGGTTGCACCATATAAATTGTTTCATCAATGTCACCATTTAGAAACACAGTCTTTACATCCATCTGATGTAACTCAAGGTCAAAGTGTGCCACTAATGCCATAATTATTCTGATTGAGTCTTTCAATGAAACTGGAGAGAAAGTCTCATTATAATCGATGCCTTCCTTTTGAGTAAAGCCCTTTGCAACAAGACGAGCCTTATATCTTTCTACATCACCTTTCGAATCCCTCTTGGTTTTAAATATCTATTTACAACCAATAGGTTTCGCACCTTCAGGCAATGGAACAAGATCCCAAACGTCATTAGCTTTCATGGACTTCATCTCTTCATTCATGGCATCAATCCACCTTTGAGAATTAGAACTCTTCATGGCTTGATGAAAGTTGATTGGATCATCTTCCACCATTCCAGTGTTATCCTCATGTTCTTGGAGAAAGATGATATAATCCTCCGAAATTGCATTTCTCTTTTCTCTTGTGGATCTCCTCAATGGTATTTGCTCTTGAGGTTGTTGAGTTTGCTCTTCAGGTATAACTTGATTAGGGAGATTCTCGACATCATCTTGTAATTCTGATATTGTTTCTTCAACAACATCAGGAATATAATCCTGATCCTGATTATTATTAAGAACAACCATGGGAAGAGAATCAAATTCTTCTTCAAAGACAAAGTCTCTAACTTCATTTCCCCCTCCAAACTCAATATCCTCAAAGAACTGGGCATTTCCCGTCTCAAAGAACGACCTTATTGTGGGATCATAAAACTTATACCCTCTAGACTGTTCAGAGTACCCAACAAAATAACTGCTAACTGTTCTTAAGTCCAGTTTCCTTTCATTTGGCCTATAAGGCCTTGCCTCAGCTGGACAACCCCAAATGCGTAAATGCTTAATACTAGATTTTTTTCCAGTCCATAATTCATAAGGGGTCTTAACTGTTGCCTTTGTTGGTACTCTATTAAGAAGATATGCTGTTGTCTTTAGTGCCTCACCCCAGAGTGAATCAGTTAAAGTAGTATGAACAATCATACTTCTCACTATGTCCTTTAATGTTCGGTTTCGTCTCTCAGCAACACCATTCATGCTAGGAGTACCTGGCATTGTGTATTGTGGGACGAATCCACACTCTTCTAGGAATTTGGCAAATGGTCCTGGACATTGTACACCTGATCCATCATATCTACCATAGTATTCACCACCACGGTCAGATCTGATAGCCTTAATGGTTTTGTCAAGTTGGTTCTCAACTTCAGCCTTATATGCCTTAAACACGTCCAATGTTTGAGACTTCTCATGAATGAGATAAAGGTAACCATAATGAGAATGATCGTCTATGAACGTAATAAAATATTGTTGACCATTCCAAGAAGCCGTAGAAAATGGCCCACAAATATCCGTATATATTAGTTCTAAGACGCTTGAAGATATATTGGCACCTAGTCTCCTTATATTTGTTTGTTTTCCCTTAATGCACTCAATACAGACTTGAAAATCTGATAAATTAAGAGAATCAAGAATTCCATCTGACATAAGTCGTTCAATTCTTTGTTTAGAAATGTGTCCTAAATGCTTGTGCCAGAATAAAGCAGAATTCTCATTGGTTAATTTTCTTTTCGTACCACTTAAACCCATATGCAAAGTTTCATTAAAAGATGCAATAGTATCAAGTAAATATAGATTATCATAAAAAGACAAGGAACCCGTACCCACAATATTTGAATTTAGAAAAAGACTAAACTTATTATTTCTAAATGAACAAGAATAACCAAATTTGTCCAATATAGAAATAGAAACCAAATTCCGTCTAAAAGACGGTACTACATATGTCTCTTTCAAATCCAAATAATATCTTGTCTTCAATAATCTAAAAATCCTATTGCCTCAACTATAACTGAGTTGTCATTACCCACATAGATGAATCTTTCAGCATCATTTGGCTTTCGGCAACTCAGGCAACCCTGCATTGACACACTTATGTGAGTAGTATCACCTGAATCTAGCCACCAAGTGTGTATTGGTACTGAAACTAAATTAACCTCAGAACAAACAAAATTACGAAATGGACCTTTATTTACACACCAAGTGTGATACTTAGTGCATTCCTTCTTCATATGTCCAGGTTTACCACAAAAGAAAAACAGCAAGAAGCCTGATTTTTTTCTTATTTTGTCTTGATAGGTACTAGCCAAGTGAGTACTTTCAGCCTGTTCTTGCTTCAACCTTTCTTCTTCTTGCACACAATAAGAAATGAGCTCATTAAGAGTCCATTTGTCCCTTTGACAGTTGTAACTGACCTTGAATTGACTGAATTGTGCCAGAAGAGAAATTAAAACTAAATGCACGAGCAAATCTTCAGATAGCTCTAACCTTAGTGCTTTTAGTTTTGAAGCAATATTTGACATCTCTAAGATGTACTCTTTTATGCTTGTTTTGCCTTTAAACTTCATTGAAATCAAGTTCGACAAAAGCGTACTTGTTTCAGCCTTATCGTTTTTTACAAAACGCTTTTCAATTTCTTTAAGAAACTCACTGGCTATAGTAACCTTTTCAGACACATACCCCTGAAGGTTTCTGGAATCCCTACGCTTCATGATCATAAGACTCGTGCGATTTGAACGTTCCCACTTCTCAATGTCCCGTTTTTCCTCAATGGAACTTTTGTCCGTAAGAGAAGAAGGTTGTTCAGTCCTTAATGCAAGGTCAAGATCCATGTAGCCGAGAACGATTATCACGTTCTCTTTCCAATCCTTAAAATTATCTTTAAGCATAAGAACTGAATTGATGTTGGCAGAAATCATATAAGCAGATTGATTAACTGAATCCATAGAACAAAACAACATGCCCATAATAAGATTAATAATTCAAACAATAGTTAATCCCATCGGCAGATACCTAGCACAACATTAATATTTAGTCTTTGGACAGAAATATTAATTTGTAAGTGGTACTCTCAGTGCAATAATCAAATATGGATAATAAATCCTGTCAAATAATAAACCTTCCTTTGGGCCGATTTATTATCCACATGGAAACTTGATAATTATCCCATATTTATTACCGCAAATGAATATATAATTCTATCAAATATTAACCTTCCTTTGGGCCGATTAATATTCACATGAATCATATACCCACAACCGTCTTAATATTTTAAAATAAATTAATTTCTACAAAAGAGGCTACTTTGGCAGCATATTATAGTCCTTAATAAATTTTAAAATATTAATCATAACTGAACCATAATTTGAATTTAATAATCCCAAATAACATAAAACTGAAAAAGGTTATAAAAATATCTTTATTTGGAAATTTCTGAAATTATAACCTTTTGTAACTTTATTATCCTCATTTGATATTTTACCAAAAGAGGACCTTGATTTGGGAAAAATATCCCATAAACTAATATTGACAGTGCAAAATTTGGGCAAAGTAAAATACATAATCACCATATTCACCATCCAAAATTTAGGGTATTCTAAATAAGTTGAAGAAGATTGGTTGTAAACCATGTCAATTTTAGTGAATAAGGGAATACTGTAAATTCGAACCATAAAATTTTTCCATACAAACAAGTATTGAATGATTGACTCATTCCAAAAATAAAATAAACATAAATCAATTAATTCTCAATGATTTAATATGAAGTTGCTCTGATACCACTTGTTGAATAAAAAAACTTTAAACTTTAACCAAAATTATATAGATGATAAAACCATCATCAATAAAACCTTCTTCATATCAAATCATCAAGAAAATAAATTTAATAACGGAAGCGTACCTGGATCCATAATAGTAAAGCAATTCTTTGATTTCTTCTGGTTTGATCTTCCAAATTCTACACCGGTTCTCCAAAGCCAGAGTTCCTGGATGATGGGATACCAGAAAAGAAAAACAACGGTGCGAATTCGGGGACCATAACCGTATTTATTCGTATAACCGTATTTATCCTTATCTTTCATAATTCCAATTTAACCCATCATAAATTAGAGATTACGAAAACGGTATCTACACATATTTATCCATACTCATCTTAAATATATGGTATCTCCACATATTTATCTTAAATATTAATGGCCCATTAACCTTAACTTTAATAAATCAATTTAATTTAGGCCCAAACCTTATTAATAGCATATGATACAATTATATACTTGTATATATACGTCCAAAATCCAACAAATAGAACATCGCCGATGGTTGATAGCAGGTTTGATGAACAAAACAATGATTTCTTGGCATGAGCTTTCTACCTGAATGTTCCCCGCATTCGACGACGCCACGCCCCGGGCCGCAGCTGCCTAATGTGTTGAAAGGAAAAACCACAACTTACAGGGTCTATTCCTCTTGTATTGAATTATCTACAAATAATGATTTCTGCAACAGACTCCAAGAGGAAAAATCGGGAACTGGCAACTGAGGAAATTAAATAAAGGATTAAGATAATCAATCCAATCGTCTCATGATAAATGTTATGACCCTCACAACTTAGTCGCAAGCTGTAGCTAAGCTACCTAAGGTTGCCCACTTGTAAAAGAAGTCCATAAAAAAAAAAGCAATGCCAATAACTTTAGTATTATACCTTAATTTCTGTTTTCGCAAAAGGGAAAGGTACGGTCTCTTCTCTTTGTCACCGGAAAATAGCACTACTCCTCTCTTCTCCCCTGATTTTGTCCACTCTTTAAGAACATCCCGGTGCCTCCACAATTCCTCCGTGTTTCAGGTGAAACCCTTGAATCCCAGAATTTTGACTCATCTACTGCTATTGGCCTTGAAAAATCATGAAACATGAAAACCTAGCACACAAAAAACAGAAAAAAAGGGACTAATAATCTCCAACTGCAAGTTTAATAGAATACAAATAAACATGACAGTGCTACTTTGTAAGAAATCACAAGCTAATAATAGTTTGGTGATTTTAATTTGTCTACCTCCATTTGCTGGAGTAGGAATAGCAGGGCCAGCATCAGTAAGAGTGGACTAGTTGTCAAAATTTTCACAATACAATGGTTCTCTGAACAAAGGCAAGATTAAATGCCTTTATTCCTAACAAGGAAACAAGTAAAAAGCAAGTAAAATGTAAAACATTCATCGCCTGCACACACCGGAGAGCCTCCTTCCCCTCCGTGTGCTTCCAGATCTTGTCGACGGTCGCACGGATCTTGCCGTCGCCACCGAGGGAGAGGAGGTCGACGGGTCGGGGTCGGCGACGGCATCGGCGGTAGTGGTGGCAACGAGTCGTTGGAGTCGTCGGGGATGTCCATGGCTAGGGTTTGCAGACTTTTGAGGAGTGCTTGCCAATGACTGCTGGATGGTTTTTCAATGTCTAGATGAGCACAACCAAAATGGCTGAGCTACAGCACATGATACCTGCTTTTGTGGTGCGCCGCCTACCTTTACAGCGCAGATAGTTAACCATAGATGACAGCCGCTGGATTTAATCTCGCAGCTGTCAATCTTCCCCCCGTTCACAGTGCGCCCCCTGGTGACCTTTCAGCCCGCAGTCGTGGCCCCTCCCAGCATTCACAACATACCCCCCCACCCCCCTCCCCCGGCCGCCCCCTTCCACCCCCCAGTCCCCGACTGCAGCCGTGGCCCCCTAACCCTATCCTGGTCCGCAGCCGCAACCCCCTGAGCGTCATCGTCCCCAGCTCTCTCTCTCTCCCCCCCGTTTTCCGCCACTGCCTGATTGCCTCAACCGCCGTCGTCGACCCCTAATGTTAGCCTCTTCCTCTATTTTCTAACTATCGACGGTGACATTTTGTTGGGGGAAGGAAGGGAGGAGGTGGCGAGGCGGCAATAGCATTGCCTAGCGAGTGGCCAGCGGCGACGTTGTCGGCACTGGCACGACAAAATAGAGGTTGTGGGGGGAGGAAACGGCGATGACAATTTTGTAATAAAAACTTAACTTGCCCACATTTGAGTCAATATTACAAAATAAATTTTTAAAAAAATTTAAAAATAAAATACCATAAAATAAAAACTTTACTCGTTCCTGACTAGAGTAAATATTATAAAATAAATTTAAAAAAACTTTAAAAATAAAATATCATAAAATAAAAACATGACTATCTCCTTACTAGAGTCAATATTACAAATTAATTTCATAATAAAAATTTACTCGCTCCTAACTTGCTGAAATTCACCACCTGATTGCCTCGAGGTGAGAGCGAGTTAAATTTTTTATTAGGAAATTATTTTATTTTATTTTTAAATTTATTTTGTAATATTGACTTGTGTCGGGAGTGAGTCAAGTTTTTATTTTATTATATTTTATTTTAATTTTTTTAAAAAATTATTTCGTAATATTGACTCGAGTCGGGAGCGAGTCAAGTTTTTGTTACAAAATTATCATCGCCCATAGATGACAGCTGATGGATTTAATCTTACGGCTGTCAATCCCCCCGTTCATAGTTCGCCCCTGGAGACCTTCCGGCCCCTGCCCCCGCCTATCGCCATGACCCCACCTGTAGCCACAGCCCCTCCCAGGATTCTCCTCCTGACCACCGCCTTCCACCCCACGGCGGCCCCCTGCCCCTGTCCCGGCCAGCAGTCTCGACCCCCAGGCATCATTGTCCCCTGCCGTTCCCCCCAGTTCACACGTTTTCCGCCGCCGCCCAATTGCCTCAACTGCCGTCGTCAGCCCCTAATGTTGGCCTCTTCCTCTGTTTTCTGACTGGTGACATTTTGTTGGGGGAAGGAATGTAGGAGGTGGCAAGGCGGCAACAGCACTGCCCAGCGGACGGCCAACGGTGAGGTCGCGGCAGTGGCATGACAAAACAGAGGTGTGGGGGTGGAGAAAAGGGCGACAGTCAGAAAAGAGAAGAAGTGGCCAACATTGGGGGCGACGGTGCGGTAGTGATGCACAAAGCCGCCATCATCCACTCAATTTCCCATCTTCTTAGGCATCGATTGCACTTACATCACCTTCCCCTTGGGCCGTGAGAATAGCGTGCAGCGATCATGGCATGCTTCAAAAGAGGATTGAAGATGCTGCATTTTTCTGTCCAAAATTCAGTAGCCAAAAATTTTATTTGGGTCTTAGAGCATGGACAATAATTTGTAAGAGAGAGTAGGAATGCTTTCCTTCACCGGGGAAGGTACTACAATATGACATTGAAGGGTAGAACAGGACATTTTCACACAATTTTGACATTTGTTTACTTTTTTTACAAGTAAGTATGGATAAAGTATAATACCAAAAAAGGAAACTTTCTATTTGCGTACAACGATCCCCTATATATATATATATATGATTGAAAACCACGTTTTCCTGTTTACATCATCTTAATGATCTAAGCCAACAAAACTTCTGCCTCAACAATTGCAGACGTCGCTGCCTATTCCACCGGTCTCCACAACGACAGAAGCGAACATGGCAATCTGGCATGACGGCGTCGACGTCGAAGGAAAGGTTTCTCTTCTTTTCTTTTTGTTGGGCCGCATATGAAAGTTTGATAGATTTTGATCATATAATTGTATGATTAATTCGGTCAGATTGCACCACCTCTCAATCCAACGTTGAAGAAGAAAGAGAATAAGGTTTTCATGCATGGCTGTGCTGAAATTTCAATGATGCGATATTTTAGAGGTAAATTTCAATTTCTTAAAAAGAGAGAAAACACGTCAGATGCATATTTGTGTTGTCTTTTAATATTCTTCCGACCAGTAATTGACTAGCTGTTGAGACGTGTCTAAAATTGATTTATTAAGCAAGATGTGTGGGCTATATTACATTGTAGATAGACCCGTATTGAGTAATTGGATAATATTTAATTATGAGAGTACCGAATATAATCACACAATATTTTAGAGGAAGACTTCAATTTATTAAAAAGAAGAGAAAACATGTTAGATGCGGATTTATGCTGTCTTTTGATATTTTCCCGACCAGTAGTTCTTGCTGTTTCACATAAATCGATTTATGATATGGTAAACAATATGTTTCATCATGCGTGGCCTATAACTGTTTGTTTTTAATTTTACGTTATCTCATAGATAAATTCTAATTTTAAAGACATGTTCGAAAATATAGACTCTAATAATTTAATTTATTATTTATTATTATTATATTTTGATTGGAGTTCTATTTTAACTATGGCTTCTTCTTTTTTAATTAGAGTATATGTGTCAACTTCCTTTTGCCTATAACTGTTTGTTTCTTCCAAGTTTGAGAATTAACCAAGCATGAAAGCGGGCATGTTTTTATTTGCAGATCAACTTGTGGATGATGAAGGAATCGCTCCTTGGTATTTGCCAAATGGCCAATGATTTTGGGCTTTATAATCACATCTTCTAGTATGAATTCTTGAGCAAAATTTTATGGTCTCTCCATATGAACAGAACAATGGTGTGAAGTCCAATGCGAGTGTAGTTGCAGGGCCTTATATTGTGATATGAACAATGGTATAAACTCCAATGGAATTAGCAGTTTGTTCATATGGACTTGTCTGATCCGAATCTAAATATCTGTCTCTGTATTCAATTCAAATTTGAATGTTTAGCCTTGTTTAACATGTTTGTATTTGATTCGAATTTACAAAACTTAGATCTGATCCAATTTTAATAAATAAAATATATCTTAAAATGATTTAAACTACAATAAAACTGTAAAAAACAAAGCATTGCTGTTTTTAATATTAAAAAATATGGTTGAAAAAAGTTAAACACCGGTTGAACCAGATATATAGTGCCGCTTATAAATTTGGTATGGTAACTTGTATGATAATTGAGACATATACTAATTAAACTTGATGCTGATCATTCAATGTTTAATTTCTTCGTTACTATACTTAGTGTAAGGGATCTCAACTATGATCTGTACTTTGAAATTTGAAAGTGTAAATACGTGACCAATAATTTCAATTTGGTAGATGATGTTACACAAACTCTTCATTGCCTCGATTGTTGTCTCTTCCACAAAAATTGGCCATCGTGTCCCTTCATTGAAATTTATTTATATATTTTTATAAAAAACGGAAATAAATAGTTTTGGGAGAAAAAAATAAATATAGTGATAACTCAATCTAGAAAAGAAAGAAATTGGATGTCAGTTCTACAAATTTGCCATCCTTTTTTTGTTAAACCTTACACAAAATTCATGTACACAAAGTACATATATCCAAAAAATCTTGTAGTATTTTCCATAGTGATTTTATTTTTTATTTTAAATACTTAGCCCCTAACAGTAAGGTTATTACATAGCTTTTAAATTAATTTCATGTTCAATATTTATTAAAATAAAATTTAATATATTTACGGGACCGTGCGTGTAATTTTTAAATTAATTAATCACTTTAAAAAATATAATTAAACACTCAAATTAATCCTTCCGCTCTTCCACTCCTCCGAGCGGGAGAAGTTGTCCGAAGCTGAGTACGAAGTGGCGGGGGAGTACGGCAAGGACGGGGATGGGAAGGTTTCCGATGGCGCCGGCATTGCCGCTGCACCGCCGTTGTCGTCGAGGGAGGACATGCAGGAGAGGGCAGAGAGGTTGAAATCGCCTGTGAGGGACTTCGGGGGGGGATTATCAACGTTGGTGAGCTTGCGGATTTGTACGACTTCCCCGTTGATCGATTCCAGGTTGGTTTCGTTTGTTCGTTGTTTCATTTGCTGCATTTTGTTCTCTACTGGC
>JAURVB010004101.1:0-16245 GCA_033002965.1 Piper betle
GATTATCATGACATTCACGTAGTATCGTGTTAGGGTTTTGCATCTTATAAATATATTGTTTGCGCATTAGCGGCGTGCTCCATCTTGAGACGTCGAGAGGGTTATGTCGTAGCCGTTTAGGTTTTGGGTCAGCCAACTTAATCGGTTTACGAGTAGTTTGATCCTTTGTAACAGTTCTGGTCCGGGTTGAGAGTAAACCGGATTGGGGTGTTACAGGTGTTGCAGGTGATGCCGGAGTGGAGGTGGCCAGGACAGCAGACGGTGGGGAGGAGCTTGGTCGACAAGCGGGGCAGCGGCGGGGGGGGGGATGCGGGGAACTGGGCGGGGGTGGGGAACACAGGGCAGGTGGCGAGGAGGGCTGTGGGGGCAAGGCGGCGGAAGGGGGGACGGCGGAGGGGACAGAGAGAAACAGGGCAAGTGGGGGGGAAGGCTACGGGCGGAGGTCATGGCGGCAAATGGGGTGGGGGAAAGCAGGGCAGGTGAGGGGAGGGCTGCAGGCGGGGGGATGCGGCGGTGGACGGGGTGGCAGCGGCGGCGGGGGGCAGTGAGGGACGGAAAATCCATGAAAAGATTGGTGGCCGTTGGATTTCGATCCAATGGCCACCAAAATATGCACTGCACATACGCTGCCAAACATGGCAGCGCATAGCAGAACGTCCCATGTTTTATATACTTGAGATGAAGAGTTATTAGTTTTGTAAAATACTGACAAAATTTATCATTAATTCCTTTACTTGGAAACTATGATTGTTAAATACGGAAAGCTATGATTGAGACTAACGGTGTTCGATTGTATTTGGTAGCTGCCTTATAAATCTGTCTTGTGCCTAGTGGGTTTAATATAGCTCATTTTTCGAGAAAATTATTATTATTATTTATTTATCATATCCAACACTATCTTAAGGGTGAATAGTTATTTTTTGCCCTCTTTTTTTGGCAATTTACCTAATTAGCCCATTACCTGGTATTAGCAAAAGATGTTTCTCCTTTTTATAAAAATTAATAAAATTAGCCAACGACCAATCTGATGTCTATGATTTATTTTGTGAATAATATATATTAATGACAAATAGAATTAAAGTTAAGAACACGATTAAAAAAATTAAATAAAAATGTAAATATCAATCTAACTTTAACAAAAGTCATCCTTTTTAAAATGTAAAGGTTGTACAAAAAATTAAAAATAATTCCAATTTCAAGTTAAAAAAGTAATTTTCTTACTTTAGTTGGTATAATTAGTAAAAGATTTTAAATTGAGTAAAATTTAATATGTAACTAAAATTTTGTGTCATTTTATTTACTTGACGTACCTACAATAGAAAATTAAAGATGCATTACTTGTTAAAAATTTTCAAGTGTTGTAAATCAAATAATGAGTCTTCATAAAAATATAGTTTTTAATTATTTTTGTGGGGAAATCCGCCTTGTGAGGGCGGGGGGTTTGGCATTGACCCCTACCTGTTTATTAATCTATCAAAAAATATTTTACAATGTTATCAGGGGGACATAAATAGTTGCCTTCCCCTGAAACAAAAAAAAAATACTACACTAAGAAAAAATAAAAAATACTACACTAAGATTGGGCCAACTGATCACAATAATTACAAATTAATTTTTATTATGCAGCTGAACCCAGGGATATTACATAGTAATTGCAAACCTCCTCGAGACACAATCTATGAACGCTAACTTTGAAACTCTAAAATATAAACCCAGGGTATGGCTGATCTATTAAGTTTTATTTCACAGCCTAACAACATCCCCGGGTATATAGAAGATTTTATTGCAACGGTTGGACTTACTTCCACCACGCAAAAATATTCAACAAGTTACACACGCTATCGTCACTCCATGCACATAGATCTTTCCTTGAAATACATTGATCATAAAATGATTAACAATTATTGTAAGCAAGTAATTTTATGTTTACAAACCTACCTATATTAAGTAATTTGCAAAAACATGTAAACATGAATGTGAAGTATAAGCAGTAATATTGGCCACAATCAATGCCTTAGAAAACATCTGGTAGGAAATTGCCTCCAATGAAGCTACTCTGTTGGCTTTGTCTCATAAGATGTATTCTTAGAGTATAATTGGTTACTTGTTCATCCATAAAAATCTCTTCTATGAGAAATCAATAACAACAAAGAGAACCCAAAATGAAATGCAAGAAAATAAGCCATCTAAAAAGTAAGGATTTAGAAAACCCATGTCTAAAATTTATGATTAATAATCATATTCACTCTTATGAAATAATAAGTAAACTCCAATAAAAGCTTATAAACTACCAATAAACATACCTCTAGACTTTTCAATATTTCCTTGTTCTGACTCAAAGAATCTGTCAACTGCACAAGTTCTTGAGTATTTTCTTCTAATTGTTTATGGCGCCTGTAAAGAATCAACACTCCTTGTTTGAGAATGACTTTAACTCTTTCTAGTGTTCTGACTTGTTCTTTCAGCTTTGAGTTGTCCTGGGCCATTAAAGAATTAGTATGATCTTGCACTTCCCCTATCACAAGACAAAAAAAATCATCATAAATATTCATGGGTTTTTATTTATAGAGAAAAATAATGTGGTTGGTTTCTTTTCTGCTATCAATGTATGAAGCAAAGTGATCAAACATAGGTAGAAGAAATTGATTAAGAATTAAAACCTTCAAAGGAAGGCATATCCAAAGCTCCATTTGATGTTCCAACTCTATTTTCATCTAAACTTAGATTTATCCTCGATGAACATAAACTTAGTCCGGTTAAGCTCTGAATGGCAGCATCTAAATCATCTTCAAATAATCTATCCACAAGCTATCACTGTAGAAAAAAATCTATCAGCTAATTGTACTCAAAGATAATTGTATATATTATCATATAAATCCAAGAAATCAGAAAAGGCAACAATCCCATAGGTGAACAAAATCACAACCATGTATTGTCAACACTTAGCCATACAAATATAACTTTTAGAAATAGAAACATAGATTACAAAAAAAAATCTTTAACTTTTACGTGAATTTTTTGGTTGAATTAGAGAAAAATTCAATACCCAAATAATGTTTCGGTGGAACCTAGAATCATTTGCAACTCAAAAAGAAAACAATAAAAAAAACCCATCAAATTCTGACAAAATCTTTTTAATTTGTACATGAGCAATATTGGAAAAAACTTCACAGAGGTTAAAATAAACTAGTTCTTACACCAACTAAGAAACTGAATCATATAAGTCTATCTTTGCGTGTTTAGGTCAAACAAAAAGAATAGTTACTAACCGTTCATTTATTTCAGAAATTTCCATAATTTTATGTTCATTTTTTCAAAGATAGGTAGTAAAAAATTCCAGTGGAAAGAAGTCTATGACATTGTGCATCAATTTCAGAACTGCCAAACATTACAGAGTGCTGTAATGCGACGTTCTTCGGAAATTGGATTCGTCGGAGACGAGTTCGGCGAATTCTCAACTGCCCAGCCTACATTTTCTTTAGGCTCCTTGTTAGGCTCTGAATTTTGATTCAATGGCGGCAACCTCTCTTTTGATAGGCCGGCTTCCTCAATTCTTTCTGTGATTTGATTTGATGATGGTGAATTCTCCTTCGGTAAGTCTACTCTCTCCTTTGGCTCCTCAATTTTCTCAGCAATCTGATTCGATGATTGTGATTTTTTATCTGCTGGATGAGGCACAGGCTCCTCATCATTTCCAAGTCCAGCCTTTTCTAGACGCATTTTAAGCTTCTCCATAAATTTTTGCCTAATGTCTGCTTTTGGAGTTCGAGCTTCCGCCGAGGGAATATAGACAAGGCTGCTTGCCAAAGATGTAGTCAAGCTGATCATGGCATCTTTCCTTGATAATGTAGCAATCTGAAAGGGTTCCTCACTAGCTCTGTGACATTTCACCTAAAAGAAAAGAAAATGATGGAAAATTATAATTCAAACTCCTTCAACAATGAGAAACATTAGTAGCATACGAGCACATGGGCAAAAATTAAGATTACAACCAATGCAAACTACAAAACCGTTAAAATCTTTGCACTTGCAAGTTGGAAGTTCTAATCTTTGAACACATTTTATACCTTTTAACCTTAAAAGGTCCTTTAATCCTTACAACAGAATTAAAACAATTCTGTCTTTCATAGAACATACAAAAATTTACAGTGTACAATACCTCTTTGCACTCTATGTTTTATAATGTCTAGCAGAGACAAGGTGGTAAAAAACATATTCACTCAATGGCCACATTTTACAATGCCATGCTCAGCTTCTCCAAAGTGGAAATCTCTGAACTCAGCACCCACAAGAATTACCCACACTCATCTATCCATTTGAAGCCCACAACCAGATAAAAAAGCTTGAGCCTTACCCTTTACCCATTTATCTAGCTACTTGGGCAAGCTCTATTTGCATCAAAAATTTGGTATTGAGCAAGCAACAATCTTACCTAGTCAATCCACACCTATGTAATCTTACCTTTGTGTGCCAGCTTGTGCATCCCTGTGGGAGCAAGCAGAATTGTAGAATCCGTTTTGTAACAAGAATGGTCATTGATCTTGTTCATTTATTTTCAGAAATTTCCATATTTTAATGTTCATATTTCTTTCAAAGATAGGTAGTAAAAAATTCCAGTGGAAAGAAGTCTATGACATTGTGCATCAATTTCAGAACTGCCAAACATTACAGAGTGCTGTAATGCGACGTTCTTCGGAAATTCGATTCGTCGGAGAGCAGGATTCGGCGAATTCTCAACTGCCAAGCATACATTTTCTTTAGGCTCCTTTGTTAGGCTCTGAATTTTGATTCAATGGCGGCGACCTCTCTTTTGATAGGCCGGCTTCCCTCAATTCTTTCTGTGATTTGACTTGATGATGGTGAATTCTCCTCCGGTAAGTCTACTCTCTCCTTTGGCTCCTAATTTTCTCAGCAATCTGATTCGATGATTGTGATTTTTATCTGCTGGATGAGGCACAGGTTCGTCATCATTTCCAAGTCCAGCCTTTTCTAGACGCATTTTAAGCTACTCCATAAATTTTTGCCTAATGTCTGCTTTTGGAGTTCGAGCTTCCGCCGAGGGAATATAGACAAGGCTGCTTGCCATGCCAAAGATGTAGTCAAGCTGATCATGACATCTCTCCTTGATAATGTAGCAATCTGAAAGGGTTCCTCACTAGCTTTTGTGACGCTTCACCTAAAATAAAAGGAAGGAAAATTATAATTCAAACTCCTTCGGTAAGGAGAAACATTAGCAGTATACGAGCACATGGGCAAAGATTAAGACTTAAACCAACGACCAAACTGCAAAATTGTGAAAATTTTTGCACTTGCAAGTTGGAAGTTCTCATCTTTTGAGCATATTTTATACCTTTTAACCTTAAAAAGGTCCTTAAATCCTTCCAACAGAAATAAAACAATTGTGTCTTTCATAGAACATGCAAAAATTTACAGTGTACAATGCCTCTTTGCACTCTATGTTTTATAATGTCTAGCAGAGGCAGGGTGGTAAAAAGCATATTCACTCAATGGCCACATTTTATAATGCCATGCTCAGTTTCTCTAAAATGGAAATCTCTGAACTCAACACCCACAAGAATTACCCACAAAGGAGCTTGATGATGCCATCACTCATCTATCCATTTAAAAGCCCACAACCAGATAAAAAGCTTGAACCTTTCCCTCTTCCCATTTATCTAGCTACTTGGGCAAGCTCTATTTGCATCAAAAATTTCGTATTGAACAAGCAACAATCTTACCTGGTTGATCTACACCTATGTAATCTTACCTTTGTGTGCCAGCTTGTGCATCCCTGTGGGAGCAAGCAGAATTGTAGAATCCATTTTGTAACCAAGAATGGTCGTTGATAAATCTGCCATCACTCCAACTACCAGTACTCTTAGAATCCATTTTGGAAGAGGCTAGAAAGCTAGTTGAGAGTAGTTTTGGAAAATAGCGTTGCAGCGATCATGGCATGCTTCAAAAGAGGATTGAAGATGCTGCATTTTTCTGTCCAATATTCAGTAGCCAAAAATTTTATTTGGGTCTTAGAGCATGGACAATAATTTGTAAGAGAGAGTAGGAATGCTTTCCTTCACCGGGGAAGGTACTACAATATGACATTGAAGGGTAGAACAGGACATTTTCACACAATTTTGACATTTGTTTACTTTTTTACAAGTAAGTATGGATAAAGTATAATACCAAAAAAGGAAACTTTCTATTTGCGTACAACGATCCCCTATATATATATATATATGATTGAAAACCACGTTTTCCTGTTTACATCATCTTAATGATCTAAGCCAACAAAACTTCTGCCTCAACAATTGCAGACGTCGCTGCCTATTCCACCGGTCTCCACAACGACAGAAGCGAACATGGCAATCTGGCATGACGGCGTCGACGTCGAAGGAAAGGTTTCTCTTCTTTTCTTTTTTGTTGGGCCGCATATGAAAGTTTGATAGATTTTGATCATATAATTGTATGATTAATTCGGTCAGATTGCACCACCTCTCAATCCAACGTTGAAGAAGAAAGAGAATAAGGTTTTCATGCATGGCTGTGCTGAAATTTCAATGATGCGATATTTTAGAGGTAAATTTCAATTTCTTAAAAAGAGAGAAAACACGTCAGATGCATATTTGTGTTGTCTTTTAATATTCTTCCGACCAGTAATTGACTAGCTGTTGAGACGTGTCTAAAATTGATTTATTAAGCAAGATGTGTGGGCTATATTACATTGTAGATAGACCCGTATTGAGTAATTGGATAATATTTAATTATGAGAGTACCGAATATAATCACACAATATTTTAGAGGAAGACTTCAATTTATTAAAAAGAAGAGAAAACATGTTAGATGCGGATTTATGCTGTCTTTTGATATTTTCCCGACCAGTAGTTCTTGCTCTTTCACATAAATCGATTTATGATATGGTAAACAATATGTTTCATCATGCCTGGCCTATAACTGTTTGTTTTTAATTTTACGTTATCTTAGAGATAAATTCTAATTTTAGAGTCATGTTTGAAAATATAAACTCTAATAATTTAATTTATTATTTATTATTATTATATTTTGAATGGAGTTCTATTTTAACTATGGCTTCTTCTTTTTTTAATTAGAGTATATGTGTCAACTTCCTTTTGCCTATAACTGTTTGTTTCTTCCAAGTTTGAGAATTAACCAAGCATTAAAGCGGGCATGTTTTTATTTGCAGATCAACTTGTGGATGATGAAGGAATCGCTCCTTGGTATTTGCCAAATGGCCAATGATTTTGGGCTTTATAATCACATCTTCTAGTATGAATTCTTGAGCAGAATTTTCTGGTCTCTCCTATATGAACAGAACAATGGTGTGAAGTCCAATGCGAGTGTAGTTGCAGGACCTTATATTGTGATATGAACAATGGTATAAACTCCAATGGAATTAGCAGTTTGTTCATATCACAATTTCCTTAAAGAGAGAAAGCAAGATGTCAGTACAATGCCCTTGAACACGGAGGCAGGGAGAATAAAAGAAAGGAGTGTGGTTGGATATGGACTTTCTGATCCGAATCTAAATATCTGTCTCTGTATTCAATTCAAATTTGAATGTTTAGCCTTGTTTAACATGTTTGTATTTGATTCGAATTTACAAAACTTAGATCTGATCCAATTTTAATAAATAAAATATATCTTAAAATGATTTAAACTACAATAAAACTGTAAAAAACAAAGCATTGCTATACTAATTTGAAAAGTGGTTGAACGAGATATATCGTGCCGCTTATAAATTTGGTATGGTAACTTGTATGATAATTGAGACATATACTAATTAAACTTGATGCTGATCATTCCATCTTTAATTTCTTCGTTACTATACTTAGTGTAAGGGATCTCAACTATGATCTGTACTTTGAAATTTGAAAGTGTACATACGTGACCAATAATTTCAATTTGGTAGATGATGTTACACAAACTCTTCATTGCCTCGATTGTTGTCACTTCCACAAAAATTGGCCATCGTGTCCCTTCATTGAAATTTATTTATATATTTTTATAAAAAACGGAAATAAATAGTTTTGGGAGAAAAAATAAATATAGTGATAACTCAATCTAGAAAAGAAAGAAATTGGATGTCAGTTCTACAAATTTGCCATCCTTTTTTTGTTAAACCTTACACAAAATTCATGTACACAAAGTACATATATCCAAAAAATCTTGTAATATTTTCCGTAGTGATTTTATTTTTTATTTTAAATACCCAGCCCCTAACAGTAAGGTTATTACATAGCTTTTAAATTAATTTCATGTTCAATATTTATTAAAATAAAATTTAATATATTTACGGGACCGTGCGTGTAATTTTTAAATTAATTAATCACTTTAAAAAATATAATTAAACACACAAATTAATCCTTCCGCTCTTCCACTCCTCCGAGCGGGAGAAGTTGTCCGAAGCCGAGTACGAGGCGGCGGGGGAATACGGCGAGGACGGGGATGGGGAGGTTTCCGATGGCACCGGCATTGCTGCTGCACCGCCGTTGTCGTCGAGGGAGGAGATGCGGGAGAGGGCAGAGAGGTTGAAATCGCCTGTGAGGGACTTGGGAGGGGGGATTATCGACGTTGGTGAGCTTGCGGATTTGTACGACTTCCCCGTCGATCGATTCCAGGTCGGTTTCGTTTGTTCGTTGTTTGATTTGCTGCATTTTGTTCTCTACTGGCGGCGCCTTGGTGGGGGCTGTCTTTGCTCATGTTTGAGGGTTTGAGCGTATAAATCGGGCATGAATTGTTGATTGCTGGAACTAGACTGTCTTATTCGTTGCTGATTTGGCGCATTTTGGATGCATTTGGTCGCCTCTCTTGTGTTGAGGGTTTGAGCGTAAAATTTGGGCATTGGTTGTTTGTGTAATTCAATTGATGGGCATAGAGAGTCCTCTTTGCCATGTTCAATGTGGTTTATAGTTGATGTTGATTGCTTTCGTGCAGAGGGATGCAATCAAAGGATTCCTGAGAGGGGCGTCGGTTGTTGTTTTGGCGCCAACTAGCAGTGGGAAGGCTTTGACAGCGGAAGCTGTGGCAGCAGCCACATTAGTGAAAGGACAGTGTCTTCTCTACACCACTGCTTTGAAGGCTTTGTCCAATCAGAAATATCAGGACTTCTGGTTGCTGCTTTGATTTATTTATTTGTTTATTTCATGTAATGTTCGTTTGAGATTTTAAGCGTTATGGCTTCTAAGTTGAGATTAGATTATAGTTTGCAGCTTTGTTTTCCTTATTTGCATTATGTTTGAATTTTTGTGGGGAATGTGATGCCAATATTTGCTTCTTGTCATGTTCTCTCGGTATAGAATCCTATGTAACACCTGCCTTTGTGTTGTTCATCAGTACAACTTTTGGGGAAAACAATGTTGGGCTGTTGACAGGGGACGCAGCAGTTAACAAGGATGCTTAAATATTGATTATGACAACATAACTTTCGAGGAACATGCTCTATCAAAGGATAAATTTGCATCTTATGTTTTTTTGGTTCTTACTGCGATCTGCAATCACATTTATCAAATCCATGAAGTGTTGCCAACGCTTTTGATGCATTCATTTTGCTTTGACTAAGTTTGTAACACCCCAAATCCGGTTCACGCTCGTGAACCGAACCGGCATGTTACAAGCCCCGGTTAGGTCAACTAACCCGAACCTAACTCATGCGGATCCAATCTCGAGCATCTTAAGATGAAGATATAACTCTAAATGCATGGATGAATGCACAACTCCTAACATGGTACTACATGAATGACATGCAAATCAAAATACACACCATCACAATTACGATCAAAATCGATGAAAATTCTGAAATGAAACGGACAGAATTTCCCCTAAAAGTCTGTCAAAATACTATATATAAACATATATATATAAACATGTATCTATATATCACGCAACTTCATTCATACAATCTGATATACTGTTTACTTGCCAAACGCTTTTGATGCATTCATTTTGCTTTGACTAAGTTTGTTATGATATTTTGCATTGACTATGTTTGCTGCGATTTTATAGTTCATTCTGCCTCATTTAATGTGCATGTTAGCATTTACTTCGTTTGGGCAATATCTTTAATATCAGAAATTTAACTAGGTCATCTTATTTGAAGTTTGCCTTGGTTTTTATCCCACAGCCTCCTTAGGTTCTGGGTGTGCACATGTGTATAAAAGAACTCTTTTAATCATTATGTGGATATCATTAATTAACTCCATATCAGTAGACATGGCAACTATGCATGAGTAAACATCTTCACAATCAAAGCAAAATGTCAGACTTGGACTCCCAATTTGATGCATTTTTTTTATAGAACCAATCAAATTGATAGGTGTTGTGGATTCTCTTGGAATTTGTGAAGTGCAAAAATGTCTTTTGAAAATTCAGTTGGATTTAGTTTGTTTTCTAACTTATCAGGGCCATAAAGATAGGATTCTTACGTTATTAATCCCTGACTTCCATGCAGTGTTGGAATGATACCCTCTGGAAGTAAACTTTTACATGTTGATGCCATAGTATTGGATGAAATGCATTATTTAAATGACATATCACGGGGCACAGGTAGGTAAAAGATTTTTTTGATTTTTTTGACACTTGCGTTACCACATTCTACTTATATTAATAAAGATTTTCAGGTAATTTATTGTCCCAAAGAAGTACAACTCATAAGTTTTTCAGCAAGAGCAGCAAATCCTGACAAGTTGGCTGGTTGGATTGGGAAGGTAACTTTTTGACTCTTGGTTAGTTCATTGATTTTCATAATTTAACATACTTCTTAATTACGTTTTTTCTATTTAGTGATTGCATATGTCATAACCTTATGCAAAATGAAGTTTGGATTGGACATGTTTATAACCTGTTCATATGCATCACATTCACAACACTGAACTTACATTTGTCCAGGGTTATTTTTTTAGGGTTGAATTCATGATAGATTTGTAGATTGGTAGTTGTTTTTAGGCATTTCTGTATAAAGAATGGTTTATTGCCTCTCTTTGCTGAAAAAGGAAAAACAGGTTTGCTGAATAATGTTGCAGACTGCTGTTTGAAGGTCTTGAGCCTCTTGTTTCACAGTTTACTGCTTCCTATGGGATGGTGCTTAAATCTTCTTGCGGTATGGGAATTTTATCTCTTTTGTTTTGGGGGTCATCAGAAAAATTTTACCATCTCCTTTAAAAAAATATATCTTGGATATGTACCTAAAATCCTATGCAAATGAACTCTGATGCAATTAGTCGCAATTATCTGAATGCTAGCCAGTGAGTTTTGAGACAAAAAGAATAAATCTCTGGTGAACATTTTGCCCGCTTGTTCTTCGAGATCATATTTTTTAAATTACATTAAGATTGTGACGTGAAAAAGGCAATTAACAAAGTTTGTTATGTATAGTTGCACGGTCAAATTGTGATCCTAGTGTTGCATCATTTTCTTGACCTTTTGCTTTGTCTTTGTAGGCATTGTTTGCTTCAGTTTCAGATATAATTGATAACTGCTTTATGCATTCATGAGTTAACACTAAATAGGTACAATATGTTCTTGGCAGTAAAAGTGATTAATAGGTCTAGTGGAAAAGAAGCAGGAAAAATTTTTCAAGAAGGAAAAACTTTGGAAGAGGATAGGAAGCTAGTTGAGAGAAGTTTTGGAAACTATGGTGGGAGCAATGTTATGGTTGCTGCTATGGAAGAACTTGTTAAGATTCAACAGGAAATTGAGCTACTGAGTGCAAACTGTTGGGTTTATCCCACATCAGTTCTGGGGGTGACTGGTGACTTGTATATAGGCTAATGGGAAAGCCTTATTCCCTAAGCTAGCTTTTGGATTAAGAGAGGCCCGTGACACCTATTGCAAGTCCCTGTTGGGGGCCCAAAAGATTTTTCCATAACAATTGGCGCCGTCTGTGGGAAGGTGGGTCCTGGTGTTGCCCCGGTTTGCCTTATGGCATGTTGCCACTCCAACTCCAAATTAGAGTCTCCTGCAACCTCACCGGAACATGTTAAGCTCCGGCATGTGTGAGGTGGAGATGATTCAGGTTAATCTGATGGCATGTGACATGGTGTAAGCTCCGGCTGGAGATGATTCAGGTAATCTCGATGTAACCTCACCGGAACATGTTAAGCTCCGGCATGTGTGAGGTGGAGATGATTCAGGTAATCTGATGTGTGAGGGGGTAAGCTCCGGCATGTGTGAGGTGGAGATGATTCAGGTAATCTGATGTGTGAGGGTAAGCTCCGGCATGTGTGAGGTGGAGATGATTCGGGTAATCTGATGTGTGAGGGGGTGATTGTTGGGTTTATCCCACATCAGTTCTGGGGGTGACTTCAGGTAATCTGATGTGTGAGGTGGGTGATTGTTGGGTTTATCCCACATCAAGTTCTGATTGTTGGGTTTATCCCACATCAGTTCTGGGGTGACTTCAGGTAATCTGATGTGTGAGGGGGTGATTGTTGCGTTTATCCCACATCAGTTCTGGGGTGATTGGTGACTTGTAAATATGCTAATGTTAAGCTCCGGCATGTGTGAGGTGGAGATGATTCAGGTAATCTGATGTGTGAGGGGGTGATTGTTGGGTTTAGCTCCACATGCAGTTCTGATTGTTGGGTTTATCCCACATCAGTTCTGGGGTGACTTCAGGTAATCTGATGTGTGAGGGGGTGATTGTTGGGTTTATCCCACATCAGTTCTGGAGGTGACTGGTGACTTGTATATATGCTAATGTTAAGCTCCGGCATGTGTGAGGTGGAGATGATTCAGGTAATCTGATGTGTGAGGGGGTGATTGTTGGGTTTATCCCACATCAGTTCTGGGGTGACTGGTGACTTGTATATATGCTAATGGGAAAGCCTTATTCCCTAAGCTAGCTTGACTTGTATATATGCTAATGGGAAAGCCTTATTCCCTAAGCTAGCTTTTGGATTAAGAGAGGCCCGTGACACCTATTGCAAGTCCCTGTTGGGGGCCCAAAAGATTTTTCCCTAACACAAACATTAGCGAGAAAGCTATTGACAAGAAGTGGAGAGAGCGGTTATCATCAAGATATCTCAGAGCTGCAAGAACAATTGAGGGTATGTCTACTCTATATACAACCTACATGCCAAGGATTATTTTCTTGGTGACTTATTGTACCTTTGTTTTTGTGAGTGCATTTTTCTCCTCTTTAAATTTCTGTTTAATTTGAATGTTTGTATTTTTCTCCTGTATAATTTATGTTTAATTTTCCTCTTATTTTTCTTACCTAAAATATATCTTGTATGGTTGCAACAATGTTATGGTTGTAGCTAAGGAAGAGCTTGTTAAGATTCAACAGGAAATTGAGATACTGAGTGCAAACATTAGCAAAGAAGCTATTGACAAGAAGTGGAGAGAGCAGTTATCTGAAGTTGCTCATCAAGAGATCTCAGAGCTTAAAGAACAATTGAGGGTATGTCTACTCCATATACAGCCTACATTAGCAAAGAAGTTGCTCATCAAGAGATCTCAGAGCTGAAAGAACAAGAACAATTGAGGGTATGTCTACTCTATATACAACCTACACGCCAAGGATTATTTTCTTGGTGACTTATTGTACTTTTGTGTTTGTGAGTGTATTTTTCTCTTTAAATTTCTGTTTAATGTAGGTATTTTTCTCCTGCTTAATTTCTGTTCAATCAAGACTAGAATCGTTGCACTCGTTGGGCGTCGGAAGGCCGGGGCTTCATGAATGTCTATATTAAATTGCCATTATTGATGATTTGTCAATAATAAATTCTCCAGAAGTAGGAACAATGTTTTATAGCTTTTGTTTTTGTGGGGAACAATGTTTTATTTATCAGTTGTATAAAATACTAATAAACTTCATCGTTAATTCCTTTGCTTGTAAATTGTGATTGTTAAATACGGAAAGCTGTGATTGAGACTAACGTTCTTCGATTGTATTTGGTGGCCGCCTTATAAGTTCGTCTTGTGCGTCCTACACATATTTTGAGAAAATTATTATTATTACTTATTTATTATACCCAACACTAACTTGGGTGTGAATAATTAATTTCCCCCTTATTTTTGGCAATTTATCATAATTATCCCACTACATGATACTATTAAAAGATATTTCCCCTTTTTATAATAATTAATAAAATTAGCCAACGACCAATCTGATGTGTAGGATTTATTTTGTAAATAATATGTATTAATAACAAATAGAATTAAAATTTAAGAACAAGATTAAATATTATTTTTTAAATAAAAAGTAAATATCGACTTAACTTTAACAAAAGTCATCCTTTTATAAAATGCAAAGGTTGTACAAAAAATTAGAAATAATTCCAATATCAAGTTATAAAAAGTAATTTTCTTACTTAAGTTGGTATAAGTAGTAAAATATTTTAACTTGAGTAAAATTTAATTTGTAACTAAAATTTTGTGTCATTTTATTTACTTGACGTACCTACAATAGAAAATTAAAGATGCATTACTGTTAAAAAGTTTCGTGTGTAGTAAATCAAATAATGACTCTTCATAAAAATATAGCCTTTAATTATTTTTGTGGGGAAATCCGCCTTGTGTGGGCGGGGGTTCGGCATTGACCCCTACCTGTTTATTAATCAATCAAAAAATATTTTACAATATCATCAGGGAGGGCACATATACTTGCCTTACCCTGAAACAAAAAAATAAAAAATAAAAAATACTACCCTAAGACTGGGCCAGCTGATCACAATAATTACAAATTAATTTTTATTATACAACTGAACCCAGTGATATTACATAATAATTGCAAGCCTCCTCGAGACACAGTAATTAAGACTTTTGAATACGTCCTACAACAAACAATTATAGATCTAAGAGCCATTAGAAGGTTAAACGCTATCTAAAAAGCATAAATACTGGCCGCAATCAATGCCTCAGAAAACATCTGGTAGGAAATTGCCTCCAATGGAGTTGCTCTGCTGTGACTGTCTCATAAGATGCATTCTTAAAGCATAATTGGTCACCTGTTCATCCATGAAATCTCTTCCATGAGAAATCAGTAACAACAAAGAAAACCCAAAGTGAAATGCAAGAAAATAAGCCATCTAAAAAGCAAGAATTTAGAAAACCCATGTCTAAAATTTAAGATTAATAATCATATTCACCTTATGGAACAATAAGTAAACTCCAGTTAATGCTTACAAACTACCAATAAACATACCTCCAGACTTTTTATTCTTTCCTTGTTCTGACTCAGAGAATCTCTCAACTGCACCAGTTCTTGAGTATTCTCTTCCAATTGTTTATGGCGCCTGTAAAGAATCAACACTCCTTGTTTAAGAATGGCATTATCTCTTTCCAATGTTCTAACTTGTTCTTTTAGCTTTGAGTTCTCCTGGGCCATTGAAGAATTAGTATGATCTTGCACATCCCCTGTCACAAGATAAAAAAAGTCATCATAAATATTCATGGGTTTTTATTTATATAGAAAAATAGTGTGGTTGGTTTCTTTTCTGCTATCAATGTATGAAGCAAAGTGATCAAACATAACTAGAAGAAATTGATTAAGAATTAAAACCTTGAAAGGAAGGCATGTCCAGAGCTCCATTTGATGTTCCAACTCTACTTTCATCTAAACTTAGATTTATTCTCGATGAACATAAGCTTAGTCCGGTTAAGCTCTCAATGACAACATCTAAATCATCCTCAAATAATCTCTCCACAAACTATCACCATAGAAAAAAAGCTATTAGCCAATTGTACTCAAAGATAATTTTATATATTATCATATAAGTCCAAGTAATCACGAATGGTAACAATCCCAAAGGTGAACAAAATCACAACCATCTATTGTCAACACCTAGCCATACAAATATAACTTTTAGAAATAGAAATATAGATTACAAAAAAGAAATCTTTAACTTTTATGAGAATTTCTTGATTGAATTAAAAAAAATTCAATACCCAAATAATGTTTCGGAGGAACCCAGAATCATTTGCAACTCAAAAAGAAAACAATAAAAAAACCCATCAAATTCTGACAAAATCTTTTTAATTTTAATATGAGCAACATTTGGAAGAACTACACAGGGGTTAAAATAAACTAGTTACTGCACCAACCAAGAAACTGAATCATATAAGTCCAAGAAATTAGTAAAGGCAACAATTCCAAAGATGAACAAAATCACAACGATCTATTATCAACACTTAGACATATAGAAATATAGATTACAAAATAAAAATCTTTAACTTTTATGTGAATTTCTTGATTGAATTAGAGAAAAATTCAATACCCAAGAAATA